>VACF01000425.1:0-69959 GCA_006891605.1 Pleurozium schreberi | reverse complement strand
AGGGTACCTTCTTCTTAAACATATATACATTAACCATATTTTTCATATTTTTTTAAAATTGTTTTTCTAATTTTAAAGTACTCCCGAAAAATCATGAGTACTGTAGCAAAGTGTCCACAAAACGGTAGGCCTTTCTTGCAATGACCCTTATCACTTTTTGGACTCATTTATAGAACCTAAAATATGTTCATATGGGTGATTGCAAGAAAAAAAAAAACATTTGTGTAGCGTTTAGCATAGCACTCATGTTTTTTTCGGGAACTCTGTAAAATTAGAAAAAAAAAAAATTTAAATGTAAAAAATATATTTAATGTATACACCTATAAGAAGAAGGTACCCTATGAAGGAAAAGCGTAGGAAGATTCTCTAAGTAGGAGAACTAGAAAAGTGCAAAATTTCATGAAAATAGGTGTTTTGATGTTTTAATTTGTAGAAAATAGAAAATGTAATTTAAAAAGAAAACTAAAAATTGGAAATTTGGGAGAACTTTATGATAAAGAGATTTCAGCAAAATAATGATCTTAAAACCATCTTGAATGTTCAAAAGTGCGCACGCAAGAGAGCCCTATTAGCACGCATGTAGAGGACATAAAATAATGTTTTCTTAGATTCCCTTTGGCTGATGCATGACCACCTAGTGTGGAAATAGACCACAAAAATTTGAGCTGTAGATCATTGATTTTGGGCACTCCCCAATATTAAAAACCTCTAAACTGGAAAACGTGACAAATTAGCTAAATTGAAATTTAAATATAAAATGATCTTTTAAAATTTCTAAAAAATAAGGAATCTGATTGCTTTCAAGCAAGACATCTCCAATAAAATTTTCAAGTTAATTGAGCTCATACTTCAAAAGTTGTAGTGGATGAAAACTCCGCAATTCGAATTGTGATACAAAATAGTACTAGTCTTTCTTGCATTCACCCATATCCTAGTTTTTGAAACTCTCAAAAAAATTCATATAATGATTTTGGTGCTATATTATGTGCAAATTTAATGAGTTTGAACACCTGGCTTCAGGGTTTTTATTTTGGGCGACACAAACTACAATAGAACCATTGTGGAGCGCTGCTTTTGGAATGTAAGTGGTTTTGTAGGTTGTGTCATCCAAAATAAAAACCTTGCCTATCTTCTCTCATAGTGCTTGCAAATGAGATTGAACCAATGGACCAAGAAATCCATCTAGATTTGGCTTTATCATATAACTTTTTTAGCTTTGTCATGTAATTATTTTAGAATTTTTAAGTAGGTCATGTGGAGACTTCATTTTGTCCAACAATATCTATTTTGTCCAATTGTATWTATGACCAATACATGCGATATTCTTCATTAATTTTGGTAATAAAAAAATTGGTTCAATGATCTAAAGGATGCTTTTTAGAATATTCCCTCTATTTTTGAATAATATTGGTCATTGTTTATGTTGTGCTTTACAAAGGAAACACTAGTACTATTCAAAAACAAAGGGGATATCATATATGAGTCAAAAGTAGTACTTCTTAAAACATGAATCCTTGAGTTGGTTAATTCAAAAAAATTGAATAGTACTCAGCTCAACTGAAATCAATGGACGTTGTTGGTCTAGAGCTATGGATTTTGATTGTGTTATTTATTTGTCAATTCCAGGGTGGCACTTGGTAGATCCATACCTGAGTGACAAGACGGTTCAAATTTGTGTACGTGGGTCGCTCAACGTCAAGAAACTTTCGGCAAATGTCATAAATGGCCTCGTTATCCAACATGACGGCCACCTCCGTGTTCTCTAGTAGTGAGTGCGTTGACAAGACGCTATTATATGGCTCCACCACGGCGTTGGAGACTTGGGGACTAGGATATACCGTCATACTCAACTTTGATTTCTTCCCATAGTCCACCGACAASCGCTCCAAYAGCAAGGAGCCCAAGCCAGAGCCCGTCCCACCTCCCACGGCGTGAAACACCAAAAAACCTTGGAGWCCTGTACAATTGTCTGCCAACTTCCGAATGCGATCCAAGCAGGCTTCTACAATCTCCTTTCCAACTACRGTGGCAAGCCACACAAGAACCCAAACCAAGTCACATCATAAGTCATAACCACATTTTATTAGCTCTTCTTAATTCCACTTATATTTTGATACATGTCTTGATTCAGAAGTAGTATACATAAACACCAACTGATGATCTACTAAAATGCTCAAATTTATCCTCGAGGTCAAAATACATGTAGTGTCAAAGGTAAGCAGTAAGCTTTGACTTTGACTTAAGAGCTAAGAACTTTAATTGACTCATTTAGGATAAAAGAAAGACAATGTCTCCCTAATCTTCATTATCCTCCGATTAGATTTTACTGCTTAGATACAAAATTGGTAAACACAAACATGTCACTTGTTTTTTATAACCATGTTATGGATRCAACCATTAAATTCTAGTTCATTTTKTCTTCAAAATAGCACATYAAGTAGAGCTTGTTTACTACAAACGAGCTTCTTGGACTTTGAGGATCATGCAAGGACATAGACCATGGTCTAGCTTACAAATAAAGATCAAATATGAAAATGGAGCATTGGCAAAGCGAGCACATACTAGTGTAATGKCCGCGTGCAAAGTTGTTGGCCGCATCCTCTTTTCCACTGATCAATTGCTCTGGGTGAAACAATTGGCGGTAGGTTCCCGTGCGAATCTCATCCACCACGGTAGGCTCCAAATCCAGAAACACTGCTCGCGGAACATACTTGTGAGCAGCGGTCTCCGAGAAGAAGGTGCAAAAGGCATCGTCTCCGATCCCCAAACTTTGGTCACATGGCATTTGTCCATCTGGCTGCACCGGTATGCATGCTATTCATTAACCTCTAACGACCAAACCCGTTTTTTTTCCCACTTTTGAATGGATCATATGGAAATTTTTTTTTGTTCAATTTTGATTTATTTTTCAATCAACATGTGCAGTTTTCTTTGCTAATTTTGGTGATACATACTTTGAACAAGTCTTGGTTTTGAATGAAAAATGGGCATTTGAAATCTATAAGAATAAAGAGTTTTGTTACTTGTTTACAAATCACAAGCATTGCCTTGCATAAGAACCACCAAGAACATTTTTACCAATATGATGTGACAGATTTGAATTTCATCTTGAAGGACATCATAGTGGATAGACCCTATGGTCATCATCAATAATAATGTAAACACCTACACTAAATAGTGAAATTAGTTTGCCTTCACAATTAGGTTGCCTTACTCCAAGAAAATTATTTTACATTAAATAGGGGTATAAAGGGGATCCATACTGATTAATTGACATTTCACACTATATACATATCTACCTTTATTATACATCAATAGTTATTGAAGTTTCTAAGGTTGTACATCATGTTTCAAACATCTACATTTTTCTACAATAATTTCTTTTAATTGTTTGGTCCTCTTTTGATACCCCTATTCAGTGTACAAGTCATCAAAGTCAATAAATATTTCTACAAATACTTTCATTTGTACACAAGGGGGTTCATGAGTTCCGAGTACACCAACACAAATTCAAAAGTAGTGCATTTGTGTATAGTAATAACAAATATTTATTTGAACATTGTATGAATAAGTTATCAAATTTTAGARTGTTAATATGTTCTTGTACCAAAAACTAAGCCTAAGCTCTCATATGCTCTCATGTTCTCATTGTGCACAAAAATTATAACTTACTAGTAGCCAATATTTAATCTATACAATGGCACTTGTTCACTCTTCAACATAAGAAATTCAAAAATTCAAATTAGTGGTGCAAAACACTTTAGTGAAGAAGATTCAATGTCTTCAAATATTTGTCCAAAAAGGTCTAAGGAAACTCGTTTTCTTCACTTTAAATGCAAATATCTTTCAATGTACATGGTCCGAAAATTGTAAACTTCTTCCAGACATTCTTAAAACAATCAACTACTACATCTCATGGTTAGGTTTGGGAAATAAATGGTTTCTCAACTTTCTTGCTATTTCCAATAGAAATAGGGAGTTTCAAGTGTTTTTTCAAGAAACTAAGGCCTTAGAATTATAGCAATGAAACCTACTCAATTTCCACAAGTTTCACTCAATCATCCATTCATAATGCACAAGACTAGATCAAAAAGTTGCATGGATGATTAATCACACACAATTCCAAAAAAATGACATTACAACTAATATGTGTAAGTTGTGAGCTATAATCTAAACCACAAGTAATTGGAAATACAAAAMCCTAATACTGTGCAAATGAGGTGGGGGTGAGAATGGATTGCCTACTCTAATGAATTCCAAGTCCTCTGTATGGCGAATTCTTTATAAACCACTTTAGCAATAAATGTGAACAGAACCTGCAAAACTCGTTTATAGCATTAGGGCCGGGGTGAGCTGGCCCCCTTGCTTGGCCACTCCAAATAATTCCAAGGGTGCAAGCTAAATAAAAAGCACCCTATTTGGGGCTTGATTAATTTACCGTGTCCACAACTCTTAGATAATTTAGGACTTTTGAATATAAATATGAATTAAGAATTTGAAAATTCTATCATGAATGAAAAATAAAAAAATTTAGGGTTTTCCCGAGTGGTCGAGCAAGAGGGTCAGCTAACCAGAGAGAGTGGCGACGTGAAGGAGACCAGCGCTGGTCTCCCTCACGTCGCTTCTTGGATTCCCTCTTGCCGTTGATGCTCTCCGTCGTCGTCTCATGAGTGAATTATTACAGCAATGTCACCCTTGCTGCGTCGCTTCTCGGCTTCCCTCTTGCCGTTGATGCTCTCTGTTGTCGCCTCGTGAATCATTACAGCGATGTCACCCTTGCCGTGTCGCTTCTCGGATTCCCTCCTGCCGTTGATGCTCTCTTTTGCCGCCTCGTGAATTGTTATAGCTATTTAGCCCTCGATGTTGATGTCTGTGAATTTACGAAATTGCTGATAGCCTCTATGATCACACTGGCTGGTGCATCACATTGCTCACGGCAATCAACTCCTGCTAAGATTAACTTACCTCGGATTGTTTGCTTGCGGGCTGCAACTCCACACTAGGGGGTAGTCACGGCTCTTTCATGCCCACTCAAATTCTCTGAGAATGGACACGTGGTGCAATTTCATTGGTTGTGTGTGGAAGGTGGCGCTAGAATTCTTCAAGAATTTGGAGTGCCGTTTCTTGTCCTACGGAGGTGAAGAAACGACACTTTCAAGGCTTTTCTCAGGGAATTTTTGACCCCTCCCATTGCGCTACTTTCACCCGTCGCAAAGTTGAGTCTGGTTAACCAATCAGATTGGATAGAGATTTGTGCACAATTACCACTACCGGTAAATTGATTCTCAGGTTTCGATTCCATGATCGTTCCACCAAAAGGGGTGTCACACCTCCTCCGTGCACAACGGCTCCCTATTGGCTCCTTGTTTCTCTCGCCAACTTTGAATTCTTCGAGAAAATTGAATTCTTCGAGAAGCTGTGACTACCCCTACTCCCTYAGTCCTTGGTTGTCCTCTTCTAATGTTTTTAATTTCTTGATTAAAAGTCTCCTTGCTCATTGTTTGGGCTTCAAAGTCGTCATTGTACAGTACTGCACCCTGGAGTCGCCTGGCCTTAGGGTTTCTGACCCCCACTTGCCCTTCTCGATAATGTCTTTAGTGGAGAGCGCTAACTTAACCCTTTAACGCCCAGATGGCCAGAAATGGCCTACGATTTGTGTTCTGGTTGCATTTAGATAACACAAATGGAATCAATATGCAATGTGTTGAACTATAAATTTGGAGGCAAGAGTAAGTTGAAAATTTTGCAATTTAAAAATAAATAAAATCAGTAAAATTAAAGATTTTGTGCCTATGCAAAGCTTGTATTCTACCAAGAATACAATACAAGGGTTTAGACATATGTTGGGGTGAGGAAGAATACTTGTCAGGAGTTGTAAAGGTTGCACGGAAGGTGACCAATGCACTTGTATGCAACAATTATAAAAACTCAATTGCACGCCTAATCTTCAAATACAATTTGAATGCAGGCCTAGTCCTTGAGTCCCAATGATTTTTTGGAAACAAATGAAATGGGTCCAAATTTTTTTTAGATTTGGTTTGAAATTTGAACTTTGGGCCTAGTTTTTTTATTTTTTTATTTTAGAGTAGCATGATAACTTTCATTTATACCATGCTCTTATGCACTAAAATATAATGGTACATACATGGTGAAATATTCAATATTATGAATTTTTCCAAAATTCCAATTGGAGTAGAAACTAGAGTAGATGACCTTCATTTTGTTGGTTGTTCTCAAACTCAAAAAATATCATTTATTTGGAGAAATTTCAGATTTAAAACAATGAACATCAACTTCTCAAAAAATTGGCCATCTGTTTTTTTAGTTGCTTCTCAACTACATGAAAGCAAACACTGACTTAAACTAAAAATTCAAGTGGATAGTCTTTGTAATTCAACATGAAAGGTCAACAGAAAGAAAGGATGAAAAAATTATTTCTAATCTCTTCTAAGGACCTTGGACTGTCATCCAAATGCCACATACTGGCGCTGGTGGCAATCCAGGGTTATTTTACTTCCTTTGTTTCTAAAAAGCCACTTGTGTATCTTTGGTCTTTTACAAAGGAAACATGGATCTTTTTTAGAAATAGAGGTTGGACAAGATATAAAAATTGATGAAAATGCTCATCAAAAATATCCCTACCTGTAGTTGAATCATATTGGTTTCAAACTTGGTGATGTAGTAGATTTGAATTTCATCTTGAAGGACATCAAAGTGGATAGWACCTACTAAACATGCTTCCATCACGCGTGATGATGTAAACACCTACATTTGGACCAACAAGCAGCACTAAAGTAGGGTGCTCTAAAAGCATCATTCCATATATGAAATGATTTGGGTTACTAAGATGCCAATTCACTTTTCCTCTTATGAAAGTTTACCAYAAAATTGTTTCAAAGAGTCTTGCTACCCTCCAAATGCAATCAACTCTCAAAATCATTGTCATTGTAAGAGTTAATGATCTTAAACAAACATTGATCAATGATGCGCAATTTGTACACAATGTGAAAATGAGAACTTAGGCTTAATTTTTTGTACACCAAGAGATAACATTTTAAGAATTGATAACTTATTCATACAATGTCCAAATATTGTGTATTGGGCCATGGTCCACACAATAAGCATTTGATAATTTACAACTTGGTAGATTTATAGATTAGATAGCTGAAGTGAATCCATTTTTCCAAGCACGCTTAACTTTATTCAAAATTTATAAGACAATTAGTGGAGGCTTGAATAAACTGCAAATTATGTGAAAATAGGATGTGCCCTATCTACCTTGTCAATTATTCTAATAATTAGCATCCAAGCCTTGTGGGCATGTCCACCCAACCACTAAAGATCCATGTGTCATAAATTGGCAAATACTCAAAAATTGTCAAAAATTAACTCTTAAAAAGTCTTCAATCAAATTTCTTTTGAATTTGTAAATGGAAAATCATATTTTTTGAGTAATATTAGAGTCACGTACAAAGATGTTATGGTGTGAGGGCAATGTATGTGTAAGAACAAAGTGTGCAATGATACAGGAGTGAAATGTTTTTGATAAGACTGCCAACTAAAGACCTTTAATAATGTAACTTCATTGTGGTTTTGAGCTCCAAAACYAAAATTTCTTGTATAAAGAAGATTTAGGGGCTTCAAATTTGATTAGTTAAAAAGAAGTGTGTAAATTTTTATAACAAAATGATGTTGCACTTTTCTTGCCTAAATTGAATATATGCATAGAATTTATTTTCAACAATTGGATCTTCTTAATAATCAGATTTGAATCTATAAATTTATCTATTTCCCTAATCTCAAGAAATAGGTGTGGAAGGAGAACCAAAATCTAATATTGGGTCGTTGCGAGAAACCCTTGTCCTTTTTATTGTCCCTTTAGCCTTGGGCATGTGGTTGTTTTGCTCATGACTTTTGTGCCGTATGTTTGTTTTTTTACGAAATTTGAAATGAAGGTATTTGTAATAGTTGTAGACATTCAATAATTTTTTCCGATTTTTTCCAATTAGTTAACTATTTTAAAAATGTCCCCAATTGGATGTTTATTTTGGCCATTTTGGAAGGATTTAGCAATGTTTTAGACCCCAATACATAGATTTGAAGGTCAAAATTGGGATAAAAAGATTTATGCTAAATTTACACAAGCCTACAAAGAGATTTTCTAAAAATAGTAAAATGTCCACCTTCCACATACGCTCAAAGCGCTCTACCTTTACACATGTGTAGAGAACACAAAAAAAAAATCGCAAAGATGAAAATGGTTGAAGATAGAAGCATCTTCAAGTTAGAAAACATGGCTTCTTCAATGTGTCTTCATTTTTATTTTTCATTATATTTAAAAAACATATTTCCAAAGTATCTATTTTCTAGCATTTTCTATCACTTTTTTTTATGCATAACTTTTAGAGATACATTTATCTAGGCCTAAATTTTCCCACATATTATTTGAATGCTTTACAAATTACCCATATTTAAATCAAATATTAAAAAAATTTATTCCAAAGTCACATGACTCTAATACTCATGCCATTTTGAGCCCAAAACAGCAAGTATTTTTTGCATCTACCGCTTACTTCATATTCAACACCCAAATTTCCCAAAACCCATTTTTGTCTTACAAGGATTTTTTTTGTTGATAAAAAACTATAGAATCCTCTATTGTTACATAAWTAAACTAACCTACAAGCAATATTTTATGAAATCAAAGTTTTTACCGATCCCAAAAATTTTCAAGCCTTAATCAGCCCAACATTCTTTGGTGTTTAAGTTCAAAATTACTCCCACCAAAGCAAGGCTAAAATATTCACCTTAAATTTTCTTTAGTCAATCCAACTATATGATTTTTAGTGAACTTGCTCAAGTTCCTCATGAAACTTATAATCTTCCTTCCTCCATTTCAAGATCAATGTGCTTAAACTCAGAAAGTATTTTATGGTCCTTCCCAAACACAAAGTTTTCACTTTAAATACTTTTGGAGAAAACATATGTATCTTGTAACTTATGCATTTAGTCAAAACATTTAAAAAAAGGTTGAGGATACATGAAACAAAATTCATCTCAAAATAGTTTCATTTTCATCTTTAAGAAAACTATAAAGTAAGAGGTGGTACACAATAAAGTAGAAGGTGGTATCAAACATTTTCAACAGCACTACACACTTATATTGGGACAAAGAGAATAGATCACAAATAACTTGGACAAACAAACATGAGGATTATGAACACCAACTTTGAAACGGTTGTGATCCAATTTTAGGGCAGGGATATTCTTCATAAGCATTTCCATCAGTTTTTGTATGTTGTAAGGTAGAACCACCCATTACCAACCAGTGCCCCATAGCCAACCATAGATTGACTTATTTCCAACCAAGGCTAGAATGGGGTTTTTTCATCTTTTCAAAGTTAGGACCAAAAGTCCATGATACATGTTCTAAACTGTAGTGCAAAAAAAAAATACGAAGCGGTGAGTGCAAAAGTAGTTTTTTGAATGATTGGAATTGGAAGAGTCTAGAGATCGACTATGGGTCCGGAGCACATTTTGCCTTTCAAAATTCATAATAATTTCAATTCATGAAATAAAATTACCAAAGATTTTGCAATCCTCGTCATTTTTATCAACACACCTCTAAAAATATTTACCTTGCATTCCATTGCTTTAGATTTGTCCAAATTCCTTATTCGGTTAGTTATAAGTGGTTCTACCTTAAGTTCCTTCTTCCTATTGCAATCTCATTGGCATCATTCTTTGACCTTAACTTAACTTATATCATAATTGTAATGTGTATCATTAACCCATTAAGGACCGTGGTTGACTTGGGGGGCGGGCATAACATTCTCTAGTTTCTAATTAGTAAACATGAAAAAAAATATCAAATTGTGATGCTTTGCAGAGATTTGACCAAGCCGATGGAATTGGCATGAACGATTGGGCCTCCACAATAAATTTTGTGGCAATTTAAGGTTCCCTTATTGAAAGATTTTTGTATTTTCAGCCCAAATTTCATTAATTTTTTCAATCCCTAAGCCACATGCTAGCATAGATTGTCCTGATTCTTGTCCCAATTCATTTGATTTACAATTCCCCACACTTGTCCCCTTTTGTCCATATCCAAATTCATTCTAAAACTCTGGCTATCAATGAAAAAATGTCAATAGCAACCCAAAAGTGGTCGACCAGTCCTTAATGAGTTAATCCCTAAAGGATTTGATCTATCGTCAAACTTCCTATCCAAGCTAAATTTAGCCCTTTAAATTAAATTAAAACAAAAATCTTATATTTTTATTACATAAAACTCTGAATTGTTTATCACTAATTCACTATGAGAAATTTCAATTTGTTTCGTAGAAGATTATAATTGTTATTATTTTTGTTGCAAAAGTTGAGTATAAATATCTGAGATAAATATATAAAATAGCAAAAACAATCCAAATGATTTGAAATCTTTTCAAAGGGTACAAGTAGCAACGAAGATTGGTGTAAAAAACTTTCAATTGGTTATTTTATTTTTTTACACCCAAAACAGGCACAGCTAAAACCTTGAAGTCAAATCTGACTATCAAACTAAATTATTCTTATATTTAGTAGATGTATAAATTTTTGATATTTTTTGCTAGTGTAAAAATGAAGTTTCTATTTAGTTATTATTTTTTAATGATTTTTATAGAAAATAAAAAATATTATGATTTTTTAGAAGCTAAAGGTGGAAATTAAACTATATCAATTACAACATATATTAGAATAATTTGTAATTTTTACCTAATATGAATGGCCGAATGAAAAGTTGATTCTATAACTTTGTAAGTTAAATTTAAAATAAATTTATGAAATACATACATTATATGAATGAGAAATGCACCTCTAACACATGGAGCTTTTTATTGCAATAACTCTTTCAATATTTGACAATTTTGACAATTTTGAAATGGAGTAGAAACAAAACTTGTCAAACTTCATTTGCTTAGTTACAAAATCACATTCCAAAAGCAGTACAATCGAGGTTCACCAAGGCGCATCCACTTTGGGGATGGGTAGACCTTTAGGAGTTAAAATGACCCAAGTCCCCATCAATTTTGAAACCATGTGTAAGCTATACTTAGCCCTTGAAAGATCATTGGATCCCCCTATACAACTTGTATTTTGCCTTATAAGTCTTCAATTGTGATACATTGTTATTTATGTACTATCATGGTCATGAAATTATTTTGAATTGAAAAATATTTGTTCACTGTTTTTTTGATCAAATACCACTGAATTCGTAATACACAATATGGTCAGAAAGGGCTTCCTRGTCCTTCAAGGGTTAGATTACATTCAAAGCCACCTTATTTATTAAAAGTAGGGATATTCACCATTGCAATCCTGCTGCAGATGAATTGTTTCAAACAAAGTTACGTTACTGATAGCTTGAATGGGCCTTAAAAAAAATTTAAAAAAAAGATAGCTTGAATGGGCATGACACTCCATGAAAGTTTAGCAAGACACTCCACTTCAATTGTACCAAGTTGCAGAAGAATATACATCAACCTTTATTTTAGATACTAGTATTTATTTATTTTTTATTTATTTTTAAATTTCCGCCTTTTTTTTCCCTTGAGTGGGCTCATAAATTTGCTTCTCCTAATTTCAAAATCATTGCAAAATTGTTTTGCAGAAAGGTAGAAACAGATTTGTTTGTCAATTCTAGGCATAAGGTGGGTACACACAAAATTGCACCCTGCCTAAAGTTGACATTGTCAACAAGAAAATATAAAGATTTGACCAATCTAATAATAATAACCAAGTATAGTGGCCAGAAGTGACAAATTTTGAGGGGTACCCACTTTACCACATGATAATACAACTTTCAAATTTGATTGGTCTGAAAWGGAAATTTAGTGACTTACAAGAAAAACATGCTTTTGCAGACATATGTTCATGTCCATAAATCATGCCATGTGTCATGGTTTTCAAAATGAATGAAATTGTAGGTTATGTCTATGTCCTCTTGCCAAGCCACTTGTGGTTGGTAGGCTTTGTACCCAACAAAAAAAAAAAGAGAAAACAAAAAATGAAGGAAGGAAATTGTTAGTGGTTATTTTGGATCTTTGAGTGAGTGGCGTGGGGATCTTGACTTGTATTAAGAAGCCACGTCCCAAACAATTGAACTTTTAATTCACACCAATTCCAAAATCCATACCTTAGGTTAGGTTGTTTGTTTTGTTTTGTTTGTTCTGTTGAAATATCCCGTATTGTACATCCCCTGGTCACGTTCTTGGTATCGTCAAAAAGCCCTCGGCGAGGAGGGGTGCACGGACTTTGTTTTGTGACATTTGGACATACAGTGGGAAAGTTATTGATTTTTAAAAATTTATGAATTTTATAATTTTATAATTTTATAATTAACCTTACTTTGTTTTTTTATTTATTTATTTTTAAACTGTGCTGGGCAATGGCACAGGTTACAGTCAGACCTGAATTTTATGCTTGTTTTTTTGAAAAAGTGAAGTAGTTGGCCAGTTTTGATGTCTGAAGCAGTTTGAGAGTAAATTTTGAGCTCTAAGGAAGGAATATCCAAACCATAGTACCGGACAGGGCCATATGGTGGAGGTGGAAGGATGTGCTGATGTGGCAACAGATGACTGCTGGAGGGGGCTGGATCCCATCCATCCCCAAGCGGATCAATTATCTGGATCCTTCAAGAACATGAGCCCCTATTATTGGACCAATAGGTGCATTCTTTGTTTCTACAGTGAACATCATGGGTCTTCAACATCCTTCAAGGGAATCGGGAGAATCATTCATTTGGTTTGCTCTTATGGCTAGAGTTGCTCAGAAATTAAATCAAATCCGTGAAACTAACATATTGTCCAAATATCCAAATTAAATTATTTTGACACTTATGACCCGAATCTCACATGAAGGTATGGTACCAAAAAATGTAGTTGAAGCACCAAGAACTCAGACGAGAAAAATATTCTGTAACAACTAAGGTTTGTTTAGTGAAATGCTCACCCAAAAATCACCAACTGAAATGAATGTCGTATGTACATTTTTCACATGGCGATTCTGAAAGCAAATCCCATAATCAACAAGATTTGATGCACTTGTAGGAAGGTCTAACTTGTGCCTTAGAGAATTTAAAAAAAAAATTTCTTTGGTAGGTCTAGTGAATCCTCCGTGGTGGCTAATAACTTAATTCCTTAGCCCTTAAAGGACAGACCTATTACCGTGGGGAAAAGCATGCTGTGGACTGTGGACCGCCGAGTTTTAGATGGTGGGAAGTTAAATCATACAACACCTAAAAATGACAGCAGCACTTAATAATTTGCTACAACACCTAAAAATTTGATGATGGGCATGAAGGAACCTGTTAACGTGGGCATGAATTTCCGTGGATGTGTGTTAAAATTTAGAGCACCTAAAAATGGCAATACATTCAATGAACCTATTTCATGTTTTCCATGTCACATCACATCTCTAGTTCTCTAAATTCACTTTCATCCAAAAAATGAATGAAAAATACTTTTTCTCAATCCACTATAGTTGATTTATGTCATCCAAAGGACTCAAAACGTCCATGTCGTCTTTTGAGGGTTAATTCTTGAACGCCACGGCGAACGTTTTGTGTCCTCTGGAAGACACAGAATCAAACTTTGTAGGAGAGAATGGCAACTTCTCATCCTCGGTATTAGGAGTGGAAGGGGATTAACAATGGTGATTTTTCACAAGGTCCCTAACATGTCCATGGACATGTTCATAAAAAAAACATTTCCAGTGGACGGGTTCTAAGAAAATGAACTGGTTTTTGGATGTTTCAAATTCACTTTGGACGGGTTCTAAAAATAAATAATTTTTTTTGATAATTTTTTCCAAAAAAAAAAAGGTGCAAATATCAATTACATTATGTCATATGACATGTGAATATAAGCATAATGGAGTCAAACCACTAGTACCTAATTGAAATACCAATCTTCAAGTGCTCAATCCACCTCCACACATTGATTCATCAATCACAAAATTTAGAACCTTTTTAACACAATGTCAAAGATTTAAATTGAAGGTAAACTTAGCAATTGAATAAAGATTTAGTTTATATAAACATGTTCAATTTTTTTTATAAAAAGAGCAACTTACCCTTCAAACAAGTGGATGAATTCTCCTATCCTTCATGTTTCTCCAAACAAGCATCACTACATTCCAATTGATATTTTCAACTCGAATATTTGCACATGAAATGCGCATCAAAGCATCTAAAGTCTCTAAGGATGGGTATTTGTAGTCCTTACGGGACGGGTATTTTCAATTCCCAACCGGTTCTCGGACGTTTTTTTTTAACCTTTCCATGGACAGGTTGATTTTGAGAATACCGGTTTTGGGACGGGTTACAATATTTTTTGCCTTTCAATTCAAGGTTTTTGGACGTGGACGGGCAGAAACTTTGTGAAAAATCAGCCTTGAAGGGGAAGATCTTTTCTAGTACTTTGACTTCCAATGAATATATTTGACTTTTCAAGGTGAATGATGTTACATGGTATCAAAAATGCATGATTTCCACGGTCACCGGTCCGTCCTTCAAGGGTTAAGAAAATCCAAAAGCACGCATTGGAAGTCAATTTCTTGTAGAAGATCTTCCCTTTCTGAGGATGAATAGTTGCACTTCTGTCCTACTACTTACACAGAAAGATGCTCTCCCATTCATTCATCGACGAGAAAATGGCCTTGGCGTTGTTTATGGGTTAAGAGTTGGTCACTTACCGGGTTGCACCCCTGACGCCGGCCATGGTCTAGCCCCCCAAGCTTTTATCTGGGGCAGTAGCAGCCAAAGGATATGGGTTAAGTTGGTAGTCTAGTGTACCCCAGACAGGAGCTTCACTGGGTGATCCTCCTGCGCAAACCCTCCTCAGGCTTTAACTTATGCATTTGAATGAGCCCTCCGAAGGTGAGCGTTGCGCAACTGAAGAGCTGGTTTCAAAAGCACTTGTTCAGCAAGCCCGTGGGTCCTTTTGTCCCTCCACAGTTACCTTCATGGACGGGAAGAATTGGGGAAGAATTGGGTTGGGAAGAACCGCCAAAGGAAGCCAGGCGTGATGCAACCAGGAAGGATCCAAACGGACCACTGCTACCTGGCGGGGTTTTGCAGAACTGCCATGAACAAATCCCCAATTCTTGACTCCCAATGAGTGCTTTTGGATTTATTTTATGCCAATGGTATACCATTCTTAACCCTAAAAGGACGGACCAGTGGGTGTGGAAATCATGCATTTTGATACCATGTGATATCATCTCCTTTGAAAAAGCGAAATATATTTGTTGGAAGTCAAAGTACAGCAGAAGATTTCCCCTTTCCACCCCTAGTACCGAGGATGAATGATTGCATTTCTGTCCTACAAGGAAAGATTCTTTGTCATTCATCGGACGAAAAACGTCCTCGGCGTCATTTAAGGGTTAACTGGGTGTGTATCCTCCCCCCAAGATGGAGGTATAATCCTCCGCTATATACCTGGGGGAGGATTTTAGTTATAATAGAAGCAATTTCATTGGCTGGCCTTGGTTGGGAGAGAGTGGGCTGTCAGACTGGAGATATCCTGATTAATTGTTGGGGGGGCAAGACTTTGAGGAGCAAAAGGGACCCCCCCCCAATGAAGGTTAAGAATGTTATGTGACTCAATGTTCAAAAGTGGATGATTTCTACGGTCACGAGTGTATCGTTCTAACCCTTGAAAGACGGTGCGAACGTTTTGCATCCTTTGGATGACAAAAAAATCATGTGCTAAGTGGATACTCGCCAATTTTCATCCGTTCTTTTTGTGAAAGTGACCACACATATGTCAATCATCATTGGGAAGTCAAATTTAGTGTCTTTAATTGCTTTCATATTTTTAGAGAACCCTAATACTATGAAGATAGTAAAAATTTTCACATGAAAGTGTTTTGTGCGACGCTGCCTTTCTTGCAATTTTTGAATGGGTAGCATCAGGTATTGGTTTGTACAATTTTTCCAAAGCTAAACATGTGCGTGAACAATGTTTTTTCCCTTAATCAAGCACTACATATCGCACCCCGCCTCTACCCGCGGTGATAGGTCCGTCTTTTAACCCCTAAAGGACCAACATGCATTTTTTGGCAACATAAAAATTTTGGGCAGGTATGTGTGACTGGAGATTTTCATATTTTGGGCTGAAATTTTAGTAGAATGTGGGGACGAGGAATATCTTTCAAATGCGCAAATTCCATGACATTTAGAAATATAAGTCAAAAGTTATTGCATAATATGTTGTTTGTTTCTCAACTTGGGCAGTCCGGGCAGATCTGAAAAAATCACTTTTTTAAGAAATCAAAATTTGACTTTTGTTCTTCAGATTGATATGTACTCCAAAAGCTTTGAATCATTGCATTTCAATACTTGAGATGAAAGTTATGAGGCTTTTTAGTTTGCGGGCAGTTATGGAATCCCTACACCAAAAAAAACTTTGAAGTCCTTTATTCTACACCAAAAAAATTCAATATTTTTGAAAAAAAATAATGCTATTGGATGTAGATTGTTTATTACAACAATTCAACCATTTGAATTGGAGTTTTTTAATTTTATAACTAATTTATTGACAGTTTAGTATTTCGAATCATTCTCTACTTCTTTCTACTTACTATTTTTTTCCTATATGTTGTACAACTCCAAATCATCTAAACATTTTCATGCATGTAGACAACTTGCCCTGAAGAATGAATCCAAAGAAGCACAACCATTTTGGACATTTTTTCATAATGATCTAACCTTGTGAAGTGTAGCTGCCCGGTTTTTTGCAGGGCCAAAAAAAGGATTTTTGCCACTTCCAATGCTAAAATCTTGCAATCTACATGGTGGAAATTTCTGAAACTTTTCCCACATATTCTCAAACTAGAGTTCTACAAGATCCTACGGTTATATGTGTCAAAAATTGATATTTTTCAAAAATTTGGTACTTGTACTTGAAATGGCAATTTTGAAGCATTTTTGGTGAGAACATAGTCAAGGAACTTTAGGGGTTAAGGGTTAAGGATTAACAAATGTAGATTGATCTTCACTTGAGTCTAACTCTTGAAGGATGGACCGGTGGCCGTAGAAATTATGCATTTTTGATACCTTGTGACATCGTCTACTTTGAAAAGCCAAATATACTCATTGGAAGTCAAAGTACTAGGAAAGATCCAATCCTAATACGGAGGATGAAAAGTTGCAATACTGTCCTACACGGTTTGATTCTCTCTCATCCAAAAGACACAAAATGTCCGCCACGGCTTTCAAAGGTTAACCCTTACAGGACATTGCATGCCCGAGAGGCATTTTGAAAGTCAAACTTGAGATTTTCGTATAGTTTTTATTTTATTTTAATTGCTTTTAAGCTTAACTAAGAAAATGTAGCTCCAATAATCTACTTTTATTCCAATATGATTTTTTTCAAAATGTTTAAAATTGCAAATTTTGTGACACATTGAAGATAGTATCTTGATGGCCCAAAATACAACACTTTTTGACTTTTTCTTTTGAATTTCTTCTAGTGTAAGCTCCAAGCACTATTCGGGAGGAACTCGCTTTCAGTTTCAAGTCAGCGGATGGATTTGGAAAAAAAAAGTTGCTACTAAGAAACTTAGGAAAATAAATGGTGAAAAAGTATAGGAATTTTAATTTTCCATAATGAAGAGAGTAAATTGGCCATTTACCGCACAATTCCAAAAACCACACAACAAATCCTTCCAATAACCAAACACTAACCACACAATTCAACTATCAATTCAATTGTGATGAGAACCAAATCCTGTATCACGGCCCAATGACCACACACTCTATGATCAAGGGTTGTAAGGAATTTTTTTACTAGATTTCAACTTCATTGCCTTTAAATTGCAATAAAATTTGTAGGAAGAAATCTTTTTGCATTCTATCTTTTGAAGGCGAATCTTAACATGACATTCAATAATCATGCCAAATTTCACAGTTTTGAATTTTGTATGTACACGTGGTAATTGGCAAGTTTACTATAGATGAAATAAATGTGTATATAAAATGAGTTGGATTGGGATATTTAAGGAAACTAGCAACTTTACTCAAAAGCTTCAAGAACACTAGCTCCAAGAATACACCAATTACGCCATGATGTTTGACACCATTATTTCCATTTTTCATAAATTTTCATACTATTTTAAGCAAATTTATAATTACTATGATTTTTATATTGAGATTTCTTGAAGAACTCATAAGAAATTCAATTTGATGTTTTAAATTGCAAAATAATTAAACTAAGTTTTAAACACATATTACTACTAAGTGAAAAATATCAAAATTTAAAAAATGTATATTCTAATGTAGAAATCTAATGACATTTGACCAAGCCTAGACATGAAATGTTCTTTAAGGGTTAATTAACCTTAAACCCTTAAAGGATGGACTAATGACCATGGAAATCATCCACTTTGATACCTTGGGAATCTTTAGTTTAAGAAAATTTAAAAGTATGCAATGGAAGTCAAACTATTGTAGAAGATCTCCACAATCCATTGGACGTCAAACGTTTGCCTCTACATTCAAGGGTTAATTAATTAACCTCTAAACAACATTGACTCATTGAGGCCATTTCTTGGTTGCTAAATGAAAGAGCATTTTTTGTGTAGTACACAAGTGCAACTATCCATCCTCGGAATTTTGTGAGAAAAGGAAAGATCTTCTACATTGTTTTGACTTCCAATGCATTCTTTTGAAATTTTTTAAACCAATGATTCTAATGGTATAGGAATTCATGATTTCCAGAGTGACCCACCTAGCACTTAAGGGTTAATTAAGGTAGGCACTATCAAAAGCGCCATTGATCTAAAACCACCATCTTCAGAATATGTAACTTACATCTTCAAAATTAATTATGTACTTATGCGGAAGAAACGCTATTAGAACTAAACTTTGACCCTTCATAACTTTTGCATAGCATATTCACTTGTTGCATTCTTTGGTGCATTGGAACCTCTTTTCACGTGCAAGAGAGAGTATGAAAATCTAACCAAATTAATAATAGTAACTAGGCACAATACCAATTTGTGGTGTTTTTGGATGGACACACCTTAATCCCTAAAAATCCAAGGCCTTTTTTGAGCTCCTAGGAATTTGCACTAAATCGAACAAAAAGACAACATTTTGATAAGTTGTATCAATTTTTTTTTTTAAATTTGTAACAATAAAAATTCAAACTATACATGTTAGAAATGACATAGGAAAAGAAAACACAACAATATCACTTATGGATTGAAAGATTATAATGTTTGATCATGAAGATGTTAAAACTACATAAGTGATTTTAATTCTTTTGATCCCCTTTTCACATGCAAATTTAAAAATTTGGTCACCAAAGAAATTTGAGGTTAAAGGTCCTAACACGGAAAAAATCTATTCTACAGTTTTTTAACTGAATTTTTAATGTGTGTTTTTCTTCAAGATCTAGTGTATTTGAGGCTCCTTTCCAAGAGCCCTCGACAATATAAAAGTCAAGATTGTAATGGACACCCTTACACAAAATCTTGAATAAAAAAACCATGATCAATCATTTTCAAAATCGGATTTTTTATGCTAAACCTAGACCTCAAAAAGAATTTTCAAAAATATGAACTTTTGAAAATAGAAACTTGGCTATGTTTTATTTAAATTCAAAGTATTGTCGACACCAAAATTTGGTGCCTCGGGCATTTAGGGGTAAGGTAGGAAGGATAGAAACTATTCATCCAAGAGCTGAAATTGAATTTTGGTGAGGTAAAACTTCCTCAAATGTATATCGATAAATTCTCCTTGAAAGAGAAGTGGAAATGGCATCTAACCAAAGCCGTTTCATATTTTTTGGAGCTTTGTGGAATTATTTATGCATTTTTGAAGCCAAATCCACTTAGGCTCTAAAACTAACCACCTACTCAAAGTGTACCCTATTTGTACAATCCTATAAATTTTTGTAAAAATGAAAAAGCAACATACACAAATTGTGTACATCTCAAGAGGTGGGTGATTATAGAAGCTGAGCCGATTTCAAGCCTCCTATGGCTTAGTATACAAGTTTGAATATGGGAAGACTGACTCCATACACTCTTCAAATGAATTATGGACAAACACAATCTAATCAATTAGAACATTTAGATAAAAAAAAAAAAGAGGAAGACAATTGAATATTAGGAAAACATTGTTTGAGAATCATACAATTCAAATCTCCTACATGCAAGTCAAATTTGGCAGAAATTAAGTCATTTTTGTACTTTGAAAGTAAAATGTGCCATTTTGTGAATGGTGTGAGGTGACATGGCCCTTGTGAATCTCATGTGGAATTTTTTTTTTAACACCTAAGTGCCTAATCAAACCTTCATGTAAGGTAGTATGAAACCAGAGTAAATAACAAAATATTTATCTCATCTCACATGTTTTGAATCAAATTTGCATAATTTCCAAAAATGCAAGTTAGTGTAATTACTATAAGGCACATTAATAGAATTATCCCCTAATGCAGGTAGAAACCACAATGTCCTCTATTGCTTATGTGTTCTTTCATTGCAAGGTTGAATACAAAATAATTCAGAGTTTTGTGCTTACTATAAAATTATGCAAATTTGATAACATTCTCTCCTATCATTCTTATAAGGCTACCAAAAGAAAGTTAGCCCCTAATGACATGCTATGCTACAATGAATGCTACTTTTATATCTAAGTCCTTTTTGTTAATTGGAAAGTGCAATTGGCCAAATTTTGCTTTTGTAAGCATGATTTGCCAACACCTCTATTAGTGTGTTTTTGAAGTAGTTTAATGTTATTGTTCAATGTCTATAAATTTGAGATTTTTTGTATCTATTCAAAGTACTTTTAAATGTGCTTCCAATGATTGAAATTTCAAGTTCTAATTATAAAGCAGTGAAAAGTTAGACTTCAATATTTGGTGGGCTCATATACTAGTTCCATTAACCCTGGAGTGTCTTGATTCATCTCCAAAATGGATGATTTGAGAAAAATCATTGTAAAGTGCTATTTGGAAGCATAATTTGGAATTGATAAACAAATAAAAGTTGTACAGTGAGAGTTGGAAATTCCATCTGTATGGTTAGATTCACCAATCCTATCACAAATAATTTTTTTATAAATTTGAAAGAAAAATTTCAAAATTCCTTCAAAATTCGATAACAAGTAAAATATTATCATTTTTGGAGTCAAATTTGTTGGAAGGGATTTGAAATGAGAATCCCTAGACATGGTGATTTTTTGAATTTTTTTTTTGAATATCTATGACCTCATTTTGGCAAACCCAATTTGGAACTAAAGTCAATGCAATTTTGGCTTGGTCAAGCACTTGACATACTTGTACATTGGTAATTTTAGAAAAATGTGTACATTAGTATCATCAAATCCAACCCTTAGATAGAACAACAATGTGATATAGTATCTCCACAACTTAGAAGAACTTTCATTCAAGCAGCTACTTGGATGATGAAATTTTAGTTTCAATCTGTTCATCGTTCACAAAATGGAAGTTGGAGCGCTCCAGAGTTAAAGATGCCCTCACAAACCTAAAGGTTGGGCTACTCTGATTATGGTGTACATTTGTTTCCGCCAGGCTGCTTGTGGCTGTCGGCCTTGTAATTTTATTTTGCAATGAATTCTGTTTCATTTGTTTCAAAAAATAAATAAATAAACAAATAAAGTATGGTGTATGGCTCCATGAGGGATGTATGATACACTTATATCAGTAGTTGAATAATACTTCAGTATAAATGATCTGATGAGCCTCATGTCGATCATGGTACAACAATTTTTGTTGTTCGTAAACCACTCCCAGGAAATCGCCTGTTCATTTCCTGGGAGAGTTCTCAGCCGTAATGTCCTCAAAATTGGCAAACTCACATAATCAGGGATTACGGATTCTTCATCCCTGATATCGTTATCATCCCACGTTTTCTGTTGATTTCCTGGGAGTGGTTTACGCCGGTCAATGCCGCTCGTCGTTGCGGATTGTGTAAAAAAAGAGCTTCCTCATTGGGCTCCGCCCTCCTCGTCGGCCTTTTTTACGCAATCCCCTCTTCCTCGGGCATCGCCCTATACGTAAACCACTCCCAGGAAACCGTCAGTTCATTTCTTGGGAGGTTTCTACACGAGCAAACCTGCGAAATCGAGTTTTACGGATTCTTCATTCAATTTTGTTGTTTCATCCCGTGTGTTTCATCCAACTTTGATTTTCGTGCTCGTCATTTACGTCGGGCAATGTCCCTCATCGTTGGCCCTTTGTATCGCGAAATGCCCTCCTCCTTGGGCATTGCACTATACAAATTGTCTCAGTTAACCCTTGAACGCCGAGGCGGATGTTTTCGTCCGATGAATGACAAGGAATCAAACCGTGTAGGACAAAACTGCAACTTTTCATCCTCGGTATTAAGAGTGGAAAGGAAAGATCTTTTTGAGTACTTTGACTTCCAATGAGTATATTTGGCTTTTCAAAGTAGATGTCACACAATATAAAAAATGCATGATTTCCACGGCCACGGGTCCGTCCTTTAAGGGTTAAATATAAATTAAGTACAGTAGAAGGTATTTTCCTAAAACTTTACAATACATGTGATAAGTACTACAAAGCAGTGTTTTTTTTTGGTTTTCAAACAAATGGTTAGGTGGCCTTCCTTTCAAGAGCTTTTAAGTTGTGTGGCTCCGTCACTTGTAGGGCTTTAACTCAAAGAGGCCAATTTTGAATATGTAATTTTGAATATGTAATTTTTGTATGCAATTTTTGTATGTATTGGCTTTGTATGACAAATGAAATGACGTTTAGGAAGCATTGTGGCATTAGTGTACAAGGCCATGATTTCTGTCTGGCATTTTTTCACTCATTTACCCTTTTTTTTCTATATGCTTGAAGCTACTCAAGCTAGACATTTTTTTTTCAAGAAATTGGGTATTTAATTGCCTAAAAAACCCTGCTACAAAGGTAATAAGTGAAATTCTGAAACTTTGTTCACCTAGTCAGATATTTCCCATCCATGGCAGCATGGCCCATGCATGAAGGCTAGATATTTAATTGGGACCCATTCAAAAGAGAATATTTTCATGGTGTTTGAGCAAATTGCACTAAACCTTGAGGTCAGACTAATATCTAAATAGTGCGCCCATCATCTGATGATGCAGTCTCCTTGCTGCCTTGCTGGGGACACAAAGTTCCGTGAGTTACACTGCTGCAGTTTTTTTCTTTTCTTTTTGATAACATACGAACTTCACTGCTGCAGCTTTGAGCATAAAACAATCGTAAGAATCCCGGCTGTGGCCCTATCTTAACATGGGGACTCCCTTCTACGGTACTTCTCCAAGTGGGCGGTCGCCGTCGGAGGGCAAAAAATAATCTAGAACTCCACTCCAAATATTCACCTCGGGGACATGTATAGGGCAATCACCAAGGTGGAAGGAATTTTGAAAAAAAAAAAGGTTGACTAGGAGGCCAAAGCTTGACAAGGAATGCCTATTCATTTTCAGAATTTTTTGACAACGAAGARATTGCCCGACGTAAACACACGTCTAGAAATGGATGAGATATGTAATCGATGAATGAAAAATCCATAATCATCAATTACATGGATTTTATGTGCCAAAAGGAGAATTACGGGAAATAATCCTCTTGCAAAATGATCGGGACAATTTTTGTGGAGGGTTAAAATTGTTTGGTTTGGGTGATCAAAATTTGGAATCAAACATCCCAAAGGAGTAGGGAGAGGTCATTCAAAAATTTACCATTTCAAAAGAGGAGGTAGTTTTCTTACATCTGTTGCTGCAAGTGGGGAGAAAAACATTTATCTCTCCACCCGGTCAAATGCTTGTAGGGTTCTAGGTATCTCTTTATTTGGGATATTTCTTGAGTTTTACGAACTATTCTCCTTAAAATTCCTTGTATATATCTTTTTTCAAGAATCAAGTGCTGTTTTTTTTTTTCTATTTTTTATTCAAAATATAAATTTTGTAGATTTTTTCACTGTTTTTTGGCCAATGTTTTAAAAATGCAACCACTAAGATTTTTTTTCCTTTCAATTCCACCAACTCACTTTGAGCTAGTGGCCAGTTGTTCCCAAACACTAATAGCCCTTTTTAGCTCGTAATATGATCTCCAATCAAGTTATATTGGTCTATAAATTGAATTCATGTTGTACACATATTTAGAGTTGAGTGTGTGCAATGCGGGACTAGGAGCTAGAGTTTCTACTGAAGACCAAACGAAACTCCTTGGAGCACCCAAATTGAGGTTTGAAGGAATTTGGTGTTGTGTTTCTTTTCTACTATTCGTAGTTAAATCTTACTCTAAGTCACACTAGTTTTCACAGAGGATAAACTTTATGATTAATTCAATTGCATTGGGTTTTCCGGCACCTGCCTTGACTTGAATCCTCGAAAAAAAAACAGGCACCACTTTCGGTTGTTGCCAAGAATGTTAGCAAACCCATTTGTTTTTCTTCCGGTTGATTTGGTTGATCCGATTGCTGCAATAACTTAACCCATTAAGGATGATGTGGTAGAGAGTGGTCTAATGGATGACATCACTATCAACTATTAAAAGAAAAAAGGATGCACCTATTGGTTCAATAATCAGAGAATTTTGGTGACTACCTTGGTCATGGGGTCCGCATCCTTGCAGGTTAAGGCCAACGTTCTTTTTAGGCTATTTGTCGTCAATTTGCATCAAAAAGCACCAAGCCCTTAGAACAATAAATAGCAAAATCATGGATGAAATCGCCAAAAAACTCCAAGTTTAAAAAAATATTTACATGAAATCGCCAGATTGTGGATGAAAATATAATTTTGAATATGTGGTATGTGCTAATGTGCTATTTTCTATCCGATATGTGGATGAATGTTGAAATTTTTAGCAGCACTACAACATTTAATATTGCCACTCTTGCACTTCATGAAAAATGAAAAAAAAAACTGGTTAAGGCATTCCCCACACGCACGCATTCTTATTGTGGACGGATCTGAAAGTATGTTATGTGCATAGAATATTCTAGAGTAACTTAGCAACCATACTACTCAGCCCCCCTACCAATGGAGAAGCTTGACTTAGCTCATTACGGAGTATTACAATTGACAAGAACAGATACGTTGACTGAATGCTTTTCCATGGTATTGTATTCTCCTGGGACCGCCGTATATATACCGGTACTGGTAAGGGGATTTTGTAGCGTAGGAGACAAGGAATGACAAAAGTTTTGTTCACATACTTGGGATTAAAGAGGGAGTATGTTGGAGATGGTTTCACGAACTAAGTTATGTCATATAGACAATGCTTAGGTGGTGAGTGAATGGCACCCTTAGAGCTTGTCACCTTGCGTCCAACTAAGGTGGGTACCCCCCAAATTTTGGATTTAACTTATGCTTTCAACACTTAAACTTCGAGGCAAACATATTGTGTCTGATGGATGACAAAGAATCTTCCTATGTGCAACTATTCATTTTTGGAAATTTGTGTGAAAAGGGGAGATTTCCTACAATATTTTGACTTTCAATGTTTCCTAGAGTATTTTGACTTTCAATGAATGCCTTTGAATTTTTTTTTGAACTAGTGATTCCCATGGTAAAGGAATTTTCTTAGTTTTATTTTGTACAGTCAATCATAAGATCTTTCACAAGATATGTATGAAAATGTGTGAAGATTTTTTAAACACTTTCAACATGTAGATTGCAAGACATAATTGTTGGAAGTAAAAAGAGAAAAAAATTTCCACCTTGTACAACTAGGTTTGTAATTTTGAATCCTCTTAGATAAACTTTTTTGCAATACAAGGTTTTCAGATTTAAATCTTCATTGTGAAGAATTGATTTACAATGTACAAACAAAATACAAAACTTTCTTTCTTAAAAAAATTTGTTAGAAGTAGGTATAAGATGAATTTGAAAATTGTATTGTTGATCCTTCYAATATGGAATTGAAATATACCAATCATAATGATCAAATTGTTGAAGCACRGACTCTACCACCTATGGATGTTTTAGTCTTGAAAATTTTTGAAACTTACATTTGAAAACAAATCCTACACTTTATTTTTCAAGAAGATTCTTAACTGCCCAAAATATAAGGTACCTCATAACTTTAACATTACTTTTCCAAATGGAATGATTAAAAGTTTCTAATACATGATAATTATATTCAACTAAAATATAAATAAATAAATAAATAAACTCTCTAAAGGACCAAGTAGCATTCTGAGTAATATAGCATTATTTTATGGTTATCTATTCACAAACAAAATTTTCATTTCTTTTCTTTAAAACTTTTACACAACATGTGCTCAAGGAGTACCTTTAAGGCATGACAATTTTCATAACTTTGACTACATGTTTAAAAGCTTATTGTATGATATGTAGTTTCTTTTTGAGTCCAAGTAGCATGGGCAACTCTAAAAAAACACTTTTACAGGAAACAAAAATATGAAATTGATTTTTTAGATTATATGCACATAGAAAGCTTTGAATCTTCTCATTTTGATTAATCACATGTAAGGGATGAGGAGTTTTAGTTTTCAGGCAGTTATGGAATTTTTACAATAAAATAAACTTTGAATTCCACTAATTATTAATAACTCAATATTCAAAAAAATTGGAAAAATTAAAATCATAGGGGGGAGATTTTTTATTTCAACATTACAACCATTGAGATTGGTGTTGGCATTTTTCAATTCCATCAATAAATTCTAAACAATTTTTACTATTCAAGCATGGAAATCAATATGAAATATTTTTTGCTGAAATTTTAAAATGTATTTCTAACTTATTTTTTCAACATATTATGGAGAATTGCAAGTTGTAGAATCCAATGACAAATTTTTGGGTAAAAGGTTTGAAAAATGAAATCTGACCATTTGACAAGAGTTGAAAATATATTTATTTAAAATCCAAGCATCAATCATGATCTTGCAATTGGTAAGGTTTCTTATTTAGAAATTAAGGTGTACTCTAACAAGTTAACTAAAGGATCCCATCATTGAATTTGTTAAAAAATAACTTTGGAAGAAGATTTTAGCCTTCAATTGCTTTTGTAGACTTGTATTATAAAGCAGTTTTGGGCCTCTAAAGTAGAAACACCTATTAGCGCACGTGTACCCAATCCTGTACCATAGACTACACCTAATTGCGTCCATTGGTTGTAGTTAATATGTCTTACAAATACTTGATTGTGATTTGCTGACACATATGAATGACACATACTTAATTCTGATTTGTTGACTGCTGATTTTGGYAGTGTTCAGATTTAGGTACACCTATAGGACAATTATAGTGGTCTAGTGAGCCTGCACTTCAAAAAATCATAGAAATTACATACAATATTCAAAAAATCTAATTTATTTTTGAATATTCATGATTTTCACTTGCTAATACTAAAAAAATATTATTTTCAGAAAAATTTGCCTTCAACCATGCTAAATTGCTTAAATGATCGGTTTTGGGTGCTTTCACCTTAAACATGAAAGAACTTTAGGGGTTAAGTTCTTGCACCAAGAATTTTGAACTTATCAGGGCATTATTTTTCTTCCACACACCAAATGAAATAAAAATATATTCCCACAAAGATAACACATCCTTTACTCCTAAAGTCCCATTGTCCCCTTGGGGGACAAAATGGATTTCGGGCAGGTTCCTATGGTCTCAATATATTTCCTAATCTTCTGGATTTTTGAGAGAAGATAGGAAAACACGTTAGCTTCCCGAAAAAATAATCTTTTATTTCAATTGGAGTCCAGGAGCAAAAGTTATGGCACAAAAAACCCTTTTTTTAGGTCAGCGGGCAGAAATTACTTTTTAAGGAAACTTCAAATTATTATTTTTTAAATTTTTTCAAATTACTTGTATTTTTGCCTACATGGGAAGCTTTGATTCATTCCATTTGCATTTGTTATGCAAAAGTTATGGACAATCTTAAATTTTGGGCAATTAAAGCATCTTCTTAAAAAAATAACTTGTAGGATTCATTTCTGATCTCAATTTTTACAATTTGAAAAAAACAAAAGTTGCACAAGGTTAAGATCTCTTGCTAGAACAATCTCACCGTTAAGATTAGTATATTTCAATTACATCTTAGAGCTATTAATAATTTAAATTTTCCTTCAATCTTAAACTTGCTTCTACTTAACAATTTTTTAATGAGTAAAAATTAAGTGTATTTTTGTTGAATTTTTTTTCCTAGATTCTCAACTCAATTTTTTATCATATAAAAAAAGAAATTCAAAATCAATAGACATAAAATCATAAGTTATGAAGGTTCAAAGCCAAAAAATGTAGTTGGACAAGTTGCAAAAAAAACTTGTTTCTTTCACTTCAAACACGAATATCTTGCAATCTACAAGGCCAAAGTTTGTGAAATTTCTTCCACACATTCTTATGCAAGTCTAGTACAAGATCCTACGGTAATATATGCCAAAAAAACATTTTAAATATTTTTTGGCACTTTGCTTCAGAAATGGCAGTTTTAAGTGGTTTTTGATGGAAAATAGGCCTTGGGATTTTAGGGGTTAACCTTCCAAAAAATATTCAGAAAATTACAATAAAATCTAACATCACAGACATGTGCCTAAAATCGTATCCCCCTAAAGGACCAAGTGTCTATGCAATGTTTACAAAACTTAGACACAAGGTTTGACACATATTCTCTTAGTAGGAATATAGATAATTTCTTTTCTAATCAAGTGCTTGGATCAAATGCCTTGAACTTTTCAGGCAACTTGGATAGCTTCAAGTAGCATGTGCAAAATTCCTCTTATAGATTTGATATTTGGCAAGTATGTAGGTATATGATACAAGATATAGATGTAAGAAAACTAACCATGTATAGTGTAAGAATTGCACTCTAGGAGGAGTGAAAGTTTGCTAGCCTTGTTGCATAAGGTTGGAGATTTTTTTTGCTAATTTCAAACATTACAGTCTTTCAATCCAAGTAGTCAAAGTTTTTGAAATTGTTTACCACAAATTTGTAGGGCCACTGTCCTAAATAGTGGCAACTTTTTGCAATTTCTATTTTAAATGTGCCTCAGTCCTATAGGGCTAGGACAAACTGACCCCCTAATTGCCCCTTTTTTCACCCTTGGAGAACACACAAGAATTCTTTTATCTGCCACATACGATAAAATTTGCAAATTCTAAATTCATATATGCAATCAAAGGCCCAATGTTAGCTATGTGAGGTGGAGAAATACAAAATTGACGTGGCACAAAATAGGGCGCAATTTTTACATTTACCTTCTGATGACAGGGGCAATAAGGGAGTCAGTTTGCCCTGGCCGTCCTATAGGGGTTCAAATTACCCCCCAAAAGACTATTCACTCAAGTTCTTTAGCAAGGGTTGTAGTATACCTCTTACAGTATATGTTACACGTTTATTTCCCTTAAAATTTAATGCATTTTTTGTTTAAAAAGGAAGAAGAATGCAATGTTGCTGAAGATTCCAGGAATATCCTTCCCAACTGGTGATTCCTCAATTTTTATGGAGGAAAAAGCCCATTTTCATGAGAATAAGAATAATATCCACAAAATAGATTTAAAAAATCAGGATTTTTATACAACTGAAAATACTTTTATACGTATTTGAAAGTAAATTGGTGGCAACTTCTGACGGAAGTTTCATTCCTTATTCATTTGGCGTCTTTAATTTGCAGAATGCAATTAATTAACCCTTTAAGAATGCAATTAATTAACCCTT
Source organism: Pleurozium schreberi (assembly GCA_006891605.1). Taxonomy (NCBI): domain Eukaryota; kingdom Viridiplantae; phylum Streptophyta; class Bryopsida; order Hypnales; family Hylocomiaceae; genus Pleurozium; species Pleurozium schreberi. The sequence continues at coordinate 40,275 of VACF01000425.1, read as the reverse complement.
TAGAGCTCCAACATTCACAAATTGGATGATGAACAAATGCTTACATTTTTTCTCATTCTTTCTTGGATGAAGGTCATCTTAATTTGTGGAGACTCTTTATCTAGTTGTTTTTATCTAATAGTTGGATTTGGGGTTAGTTGCCACACTTGGTAGATGTATGTTTTTTTTGAAAATGTGCAAATACATTAACCTTTGAGCACCCAACTCATGTTTACTAAAATCTAGACCCTTCTCAATTCATTCCAATCAAACTATCGTGTAAAAAGAGATCCACATTAATTGACTATACTGATTGGTAGTGGAGACATGTCTTGAGCTARTAAGAGTGAAAGGGACACGTCCTTTGACCGTACTATCGAAAAGATTATAACAGTCAATTAAGAAAATCTTTCAATTTGGAGAGGCCATATTTGAGGCACTTGGGCGCTTAGGGGTTAAGTGGTTGACCAAGCCAAAATTGCATTGATTTAAGTTGAAAATTAGATTTGCAAAAACTAAATCATAGATTTGAAGAGCAAAAAAATTAAAATAAATCACCATGTGACAAAAACCTCATTTCAAATCCATTCCGACAAATTTTACTCAAAAAATGATAGTCTTTTGTTTGTAATCAAATTTAAAAGGAATTTTGAAACATTCCAATCAAAATTTATAAAAGTTATCACGGTGATAGCATTGCTGAATCTAATCGCATGGTGGAGATCTAAACTCATAATCTTCAACTTTTATTTGTATATACATTCTCAGATAATTTTCCAAATAGTACTTTGTGATTGTGTTTTCTCAAATTGTCAATTTTGGATAATCCTATGTACATTTAGGGATTAATCCCTATAGGATTGACGTATTTACAAACCCAAAATTGCTTTAAAATACTCATCTCCAAAGCAAGGTCAAAATCTTTGTCAAATTTTATTTTATTTTATTTATTTTTGATCAATTGTAGGATCCTTTGGTTAACTTGCTCAAGTACATCGTCCCAAAATTTTAGAATGAATATTTTCACCAATTGCAAGTTCAATGTGCCTAAACTTCGAAATGTATGCTTTCCAAGCCCTTCCAAAAAGTGAATTTTTGTCTATCAACATTTTAGAAAAAAACACTTAAGTCCTATAACTTGTGCAATTGTCAATGCTGGAAAATGGGTTGAAAGCATATGTAAAAAAATTTAACCAAAAAAACTTTCATATCAATTTTCAAAAGTAAAAGGTATTACTAAATAAAGACACAAAACTAATATGCTAACATCTTTTGGAAAATTGTTAATCGCAATGTTGAAAATGTTCTAGTAAACAATTAGTACGGTCTTTTTTCATTATTATCTGAAAACTTTCAAAATTGAGAACAAAAGATGACATTTTATATTTTTTCTACCTTCATTGCCTGCAAAATAAAACTTTTAATAACTTTTACCTCGTTATTTGAAATTGAATGACTCGATTATTTTTGGATAGGTATCAATCTATAAAATTCTAAAAAAATAATCTTTATATTTTTAGAAAATATTGTTTGGTGCCCGGTTTGCCATCAGAATAAAGAAATGTTCTAACTTTTGCATATATTGGAATGACATGAAACAAAACTCTACATATAGATTATGATAAGTAGCATCCATTCTAAAAAAATCATGCAACAATTCCAAATTATGAAGTCAATAGAGCATGCCCAAGTTTTCAAAAAGCCCAAAGTGGGTCCCTTGGTCCTTTAGGGGTTAATAACCCACAAGACTTAAGGTAGGTACATCCAAAATTACACCCTACTTAAAACCACCATCATCACTCTATGTATTGTACATCTCAAAAACCAATATGTACATATGTGGATGAAATTATTTTAGTACATCTACCACAAAAATTGACCGTCCATAACTTTTGCATATGGTATCCCAAATGCCTTGTTCTTTGGTGCATCCAAATTTTTTTTCCCTTGTCGACAATGAAATATCAAAAACTCTTTGATCAATCTAATAATAGGAACTAGTCTCAATAGCAAAAAGTGGCAATTTGGAGGAGGGCATGCATTACAAATGACTAAGTTAGCAAATTTGAACTACACTAATTTGTTGTATCACCATCGCCTTATGTTACTTTTGGCATGTTTTTGCCAAATAATCATTTCAAATTGAAAGGGTTGGTTTGAAAGTTCATTTTCACTTTGAAAATTGATTTTACAAATACTAAATAGTCTTCCTTCACTTTCAACAATCCTTCAAATAATCTTGAAAGTTGAATGGTTTTCTTGGTTGCATAGAAAAGTAAAGTCATGCTTTTAAAGAACTTTTTATATTTCATAGTCCCCATTTTACTCTTACTAGAATTAGACGGGAATGAAATCTAATTCCATGTTATTTATTGGACACGGCTTCAATCAAATTGTACAAGTATCTTTTCCAACATCACCTTCAAAAATTATATTTTTTTTTTACAATCAAGGTAACCATAGGCTAGTGTAATGCAAAGGAACTCATTTATTAAACTCATGCTATTTGTGAAATAAGAAAATTAGAGTAGATTGGTAGACTAATGTAATGTATCAATTTCTTTGGTCAGAAATTTTGTCGCAATATTAATTTTGAGGTGACATTAAAGTTTTCTCCTCATTAATTGGACAAATCATTGTRTTGACTTTATTGTCAAGGAAAAAGCCTAGTCATAGAATTAATTTTTAAGATACCTCCACCTTAAATACAACCATATTTAAAAACACCTTGCCCTACTTTGAACACCAACATTGATAAGAAGGAGAAAAAAAATCAACAATGAAGGGCTTGTGGTTGGTATCTTCTTCGAGGTTCTTCTTACTTGTATGAACTTGCCAAAATTAGTTTCTTTTTCATTCTTAATATGTCTGATGAATTGTGATCATTTGACAAGGATAATGACAGCTACATTTGATTTGAATTGTGGGAATCTTCTAAAATGTTATGACATTGTGTTTGTTTCATTGACATTTGTCAAATGTACAATAATAATTCTTCATTTTCTATTAAATGTCCTTGGTGATACACAAAACATCCTTTTTGGGATGGTTTCAAGTGTGATTATTTGATTTAATTTACCTAGAGTTGAGTTGCTAGTTCATTTTCAACTCTTGTGTGACCAACTTCACCCTTAGACAGTATGCTGTGATTCATGAAAAAAGAAACATTCATGTACAACATAACTCAAATAGTTTTTTCCAAATAGCCCATTTAAAGTCAAAATCATAGGCAAATTTTTGATACATGCTTCCAAAAGAATTTATTTCAAATGAAAATATAAGAAATAACTAAACAATAATATAAAATAATTCACTAATAGTAGTGTTAGGGACGGCATTCATGTAGAGTCAAGKCTGGTAAAGCCTTCTGATCAACAATGGAATAGGATTTTCTTTTTCCTTTTTTCCTATTCCACAATTTTTCATTCCACTATTGACCAGTGGGCTTCATCAGCCCCAATTTCACATGGGAGCTAGACCTTAGGGCATCCCTACGGCTACCTCTCCAGACATGGACATCAATGATGTATCTTTTATACACCCCGCCCCATGCAGTCCCCTTTTGTTCCACACCGGGGCGGAATTGTACACGCATAGGAGCTGTACACATTTTCAAAAGCAAATCCTCCATTCTATTGCGTTGGGTGAGGACCAAATGGGAGGTTATTATTGGGTGCTTGCTTCACTACCCCACCACAAATCACATGTTTCCATTTTCGAGTTATGAGAATGCTTATTCAATGCAATTCGTACCTCAACAATGGGGAAAAAAGACAAGGAAATGCATTAGTGTGACATGCTCAAGACACACCAATTCCCAGTGCACCAATTCCCAGTGCAGTCTTTAAATTTTGAAGTGGCCGGTCACTTTTGAATGCTTTGCGTGCCTGCCATGGGGCTTTATTTTTCACCTGGCTCGCCAACTGAGCGAGTCATCCTCCCTTGGCGAGTTGCCGTGGGGGTGCTCTTACAGAACTGCAAACATTGGCAAGGCCGTAAGCAAAAAAAAACAAAAAAAACAAAAACAAACAAACAAACAAACAAATAAAAAATATATATATATATATATTACACAAATAAAGGGAGGCCTTAAGAAATTTTTCATACCAAAGGGGCCAGCACCAAAAGTTTTCCTCTGCAACACGAAATTCAAAACCCATAACGGGCAGCATCGATTTCAAACCACAACACCGTAACTGAAACCGTCTCCCTAACACGGTCCATACAAAAAAGGTAAAGAATTCAAAAATCTATACGGCGTAGAAAGTACGAGTCTCCGACACCGGGACTCCCACGCAAGGATTTCTGCAACTGCTTGACCCGCCGCGTCATGTGACGTGACGAATCCGACCGGCAGCTGAGAGATTCATTCCCCATCTCAGTCGTACTTTAGCGATGGTGGGCCGCAGATCAATTGCGACCCGCACCCACAACGCAATTGCGACTACCCCCAATCCCAAATCGCAGCGTGCCGTGCGCGCTTGACGCCGGACACCTGCACCGCCAGGCGAGGAAGGCCAGGCCAGGCAGCAACTGCAGTTAACTTACCGAAGGGTTTGCCCGGTTGCACCCCYCGGGCAAGCAGTTAAACCACCCAATAGTTCCCTCCCGAGTCTGCTTCCTCGTACTTGCGCGTGGGCATGGCGCGATTTGTCGAAGATTAGCACTGGGGATCCTCGTGACGGATTCCGCCTCGCAGGCAGGGTCGCAACTGAGGCGGGCCTCGGCCGTGCCCGGCTCTGCCCGAGGCAGTCGAACGCACCACAATTATCGCCGCAGAGTTGAATTTGCTTTCAATTGACTCCTTGTTTTCTTCCGGGGCGACGTAGTTTCGTTTTRATGATGGAGCGCTGTGCAAGCCGATTGCTCTACAGTGGGGAGTGGGGAGTAGGGAGTCAGCAATGCGGTCGTTTCTTACGCGCTTCAATTATATTCTTTGCGATGTAAATGAGCTTTGTTGTTGCGGGGCTGCATTCGAAGTTGCGTGCGATTTGATTTGGTGGTGTGCTTACTTGGGACAGAGCTGCTTGGGTTAGTTTCTTGCTGTAACAATCGACGTTTCTGGGTGGCACGCTAGGGAGGTTGGTAGGCTACCGTTTAATTTGTTCTGATGATCGAGCGAGTCGGTTCGTGTTCCTTTGCATCAGTCCGGTGTAGACAGGGCGCCGCTGTCCACCTTCAAATTGCAAGCGCATTCCGAGTTTTCGAGAGAGACAGGATCGGAGTTTACGAAAACAATCCTTCACAAGCAGTCAACTAGCAGCTTCTCCCTGTTCGACTCTTGGKTCAATCGGGTATCATTTGGGACACAAACATGTGCATGGGGTGGATTTCTCCGCCGAAGTTTTAAAGGGCAACAGGGAGTGAGGATCCCGAGAATCAGAAGCCAGGGACTTCAAAATTTTCGGGACGGATTGAGAGTTTTAATTTGGTAAACGATGAGGAGAGCTKTGGCAGTGGCGCTTCTGGGTCTGTTTTTCGGTTTGGCAAGCACACCTGTATCCCAAGCTACGCACGCGCCGTTGAAAGGGACGCCGAAAACTAATGCTTATGCGACAATGTTGTATATGGGCACGCCTCGCGATTACGAGTTCTACGTCGCCGCGCGCGTGATGTTGGGGACGCTGGTGCGTTTTCAAGTGGACGCGGATCTCGTCGTCATCGCCTCGACAAGCGTCCCCCAGCATTGGCAGAAAACTTTGTACGTCGTCACTCTCACGAATGAATGCTCACTCACAATTGGATGTTCTCCTCAATACTGTTCCGGRATATGGAYTTGAGTGTGCATCATGTTGGGTTTCTTAGAARTGCACGARGCCTGGGCACTCTCTCCCTGCCGTCTTATTGCATTCCTTCTAAACGTGCAACTTTAAATATTATAGCTAATGTGCTTCTTRTGTGGTAATTCAGAATAATCAAGGATAGGGTAGTGGCACCGTAAATCGTCTTTCAGTGTCTGCCGTGTGGCCACATCGTCGTGCATTTTTTTGTTCAACCAGATTGCCAAATTGTAGTGAAAGATATTCCAATTAGCGAATCGGAATTGTTCTCGCCACTGTTCCGGAATTTGGATTTTAGTCGCTTTGAGTGTGGATCATGTTGAATTTCTCAAAAGTGCTCAAAGATGTTGCACWGATTCCTTGCCGTGTTGTCGCATCTCACCTATACAACTTTCAATATTGCATCTAATGCGTATATTAAGGAAAGAAAGGTAAGATGGTGATTAAGGAAAGAAAGGGTTGATCAGTGATTGTTAACCCCTCTTTGGAGCTAAACCTCTTGATAGAATTCACTTGTAGCGAATTGATGACTGACACACTTTCTTTCACCTGAAATTATTTTTGCAGAAATGACGAAGGTGCAAGGGTCGTGTTGGTGGATGATATCCAGAATCCTTACCGAAATCAGCACAACTTTGATTTTCGCTTCATGTTCACATTGAACAAAATCTACGCTTGGACACTGACAGAGTATCAGCGCGTGGTCATGCTTGATGCCGACAATTTATTTCTACGGGCACCTGACGAGCTCTTCCAGTGCGGCCAATTTTGTGCGGTGTTTATTAATCCGTGCATTTTTCACACGGGTCTCTTTGTTTTACAGGCAAGATTTACTAATTGCTTCTTAACTCTCACTCTTTCGTTATTTAATGATATCTGACGCTTGTTATGGCGTTTATGTATCAGACCGATTCGTGTATATTGRTGTCACAGTTCTTCGTTTTGCACCGTTTATGGTTGATGATGCTATTTGCGTCCAAATTTAAGCATATAAACCAATATGCAGGAGTGAGATTTCCTTGAGAGACCACTATATAACTCTGGAGAGACTACTTTGGGTACAAGAGCCAAACTCTCTTACGACTAAAGTTGTATCGATATGTTTGAATTCCTTATGCAATTTCAAAGCGGGAGGTTTGTAGATCACTTTGACAGTAGCTAGACAAACTCATTTCCATTCAAAGAGGGGTGACCATAAACATTTAGGCAAGTCGTGCTTTCGTCATTTCTAAGGAGGTGGTCGTTGCTGTTGATCATTGCTAAGAGATGCGATCAGATGTCCCCAACGGTTTYAGTATTGTCTGCCGTAATTTGTACCCTAACGTTTTAATARTATTGCCACAATCTGCAGCCATCAAACGAGACTTTCAATGATATGATGCGTGACATCAGTTTGGGAAAGGAGAACAGCGATGGCGCTGATCAAGGCTTCTTGGTGAATCACTTCTCTGACCTTCTTGATCGACCACTGTTTCACCCTCCTCAAGATGGTTCGAGACTGAATGGGCTGTTCCGACTCCCCCTTGGATACCAAATGGATGCTTCATTCTTTTGTAAGTTTGCGAGTTTTGAAATTATAGCAGTACACTGTTTAGTGTCAGTCACGGCAGGATTTGTGGCACGTGCTGGTGTCTAAATGATGAGAGTGGGAGACCCTATTTCGTAATTGAGAAGGTGAATTTGAGAATGCTAAGTTACTAGCAGACCTGATTGGCTAACAAGATGAGATTTCATTTTGCAGATTTGAAATTGAAATGGCGCATTCCTTGTGGTCCAAACAGCGTTATCACATTTCCCAGTGTTCCCATGTTGAAGCCGTGGTACTGGTGGTCTTGGCCAACTCTGCCTTTGGGACTTTCGTGGCATGAAAAGCGCGTGGCAACCATAGGGTGAGTACAAGCTTCTCCTCGAGAGTTTTCTGTTCTGTTTTCCTTCCTAGGTACAGGATACGATTTTTAAGCTCCGGAGAGATCCTTGAGCACAAGTTCCAAACCCTCCTGAGATCAATTTTTTTTATCACTATGTACGAGTTGTGAAATCACCCAAAATTGGAGGTTGTACACCACTATTGAAGGGACAGTAAACAACTCCACTTGTACTCAAACATCAGTACACATATACTCAAATCACGCTTACACCAACTTGCTAATTAAACGCCAACCAAGTGTATAGGAAGARACGAGTCTCTACTGACGAACAGGAGTCTGTCAATAGGAGACAGGATCACCTCCCAATTGCAAACAGTTTTAGTATCCTCTACTTTCTCACATCCTTTAATTACCTAGCTAAACAAGTTAGCAATCAATACGTCTGCAGAGTGAAGGAATCAAACTCCGATCACCGATTAAACAAAGTCAAGACGATGTCGAAAACTCTAGAAGCGAAATTAGAGATTGTGGGACAGATGTAGAATCAGGAACACCGCTGCAAGATGTCCCTACAAGATACTCCTTGAATCGGAGACATCTAGAGGTGCCTGCGTATTCTGCATTCTACTCGAGATTTGTAAGTTTGTGAAACTCAGGTGATTTTCCTGAGACATCCCAAAGGCCAAGAATGAAGTGCGCTGACCTTGTGATGGAACAAGCACTGAACGTCAATTCCGTTACATCGGCGGTATTCCATGCGCCATTTTCACGTTTTCATCGGTTTGTTTCACTCATAGATATAGAAATTAATGTGCAACAGCTGCATTTCATTCAATAAATGGTGCACCGCTAAGCTACGATTTCTACTCTTGTGGCTACCTAAGTCATGTCCATTGGCTCTCATGCTTGAGGGTACGTCCAGCGCGCCAAATTAACGAAATGGGGGAAATGTTTCTGCAGATACGAAACCGAGACGCCAGTGCTCATCGCGGAGAGCTTATTCTACATCGTCACAATGCTGGTGGCCATAGTCATCCGTCAACGATGCGCATTCTCCGAGAAGGGTTCATTGATGAGGTCCTGCTTGAGTCGTGGCCCGTGCACTTCAGACTATTATGGTAAATGTCTTCAATTTTATATGTGGCATAGTAACAACCTGGTTGAAAGTATTTAATCTAATTCAATTCAGTGCAAGAGTTTAGATGGTGCAAGAACCCTTACATTACACAACTTGAGTGAATTTTGGATGAATAGGCTTCAATTAATATAAACACTTCGATAAACATTTGGATGAAAACAAGATCATAGTAGTTAAAGATGGATGAAAGTTAGATGAAAATTATTCTATATGAGATAGTATGAAAATAATGTTGGCCTCAATACATCTATTTTTTTCTCTAAAATAATTTGAACTAATGTATTGTAAAGCCTCACAAGTTTCACATAGTTCCAAAATATGTGTAAGATGCACTAATTAAATGAATTTGAGTAATACAAATAGCTCATAGGGAATTAGGTTGGGTTAATGGGTGAATGCATGAAAGATTGACCGGTTTTTGTAGTGTTCACTAGTAATGGCCAATACTAACAACTTTTTGGAAAAAAATATTTAAAAAGAAGATAAAATATGGATAATTAGCATAATTATATAAATATCATGTCACTAAAATTTGAGACCCAAAGAAAATTTAGGTCAAAAGTTATTCACAAAATAGAGTAACACATTTTTTGAAGAAAATAGACACTTGGACGTTTTAATTTGTAAAAAATAGGAAATTTTTTTTTTTTTTTAAAATTTTAATTGTGAATTTGGGAGAACCTTATGATAAAGAGATCTCACCAAAATAATGATCTTAAAACCATATTTAATGTTCAGAAGTGCGCGCGCAAGGGAGCCCTCTTACCATGCATGTAGAGGACATAAAATGATGTTTTTTCAAATTCCCTTTGGTGAATGCATGCCTTCATAGTGTGGAAATTGACCACAAAATTTCAGCTTTAAATCATTAATTTTGGGTACTCCCCAGTACTAAAAACCCCTAAATTGCAAAGTGTGACAAATTAGCTAAATTGAAATTTAAATATAAAACGTTTTTTTTTATTTCTGAAAAATAAGGAACCTAATTGTTGTAAAGCTAGACATCTCTAATTAAAATTTCAAGTTCATTCAATTCATACTTCAAAAATTATAGTGGATAACAACTTTGTTTTCACAAAGCATGACCACAAAAGATGTTGATGGATGGCTTTTGAAAGCAATCTCTAGATTCAATTTGCAAATACAATCTCTCAGGGCATTGAGACATCACTCGTGCCCCATCCAATTTCAAATGACAAACACGGTTCTGTTGGCCATGAAGTGAGACAAAGCTTTTGAAAAGCTAGGTTCAAGTTCTACCATCTATCAAAAATTTATCCCCAACACCTTTACAATTCTACCGATATTGTCCCTCAAATTTRGAAGCCTTGGATTCCCTTGTCAAGTAGCCCTTCTAATTTCAAGATCTACTCCACTTATTTCTCCTAACTTCCTTCCACAAGAATGTTGGRACTTACTTAGACAGATTGTTTCTCCTAATTTTAATCCAATCTTCTGGCTTGAAAGATTTTTTTTCATCCAAAATTCCAAAAGCCAAAAATCACACACATGGAACAAACAAGAGAGAGTGAGATAGAATAGTTCCTAACCCTAATTTATGTACTTTAAGGCTTGATTCAGAAGCAACTGGACAAAGAGTAAATAATGACATCCTGACTAGTCTTTCATCCTCCAAAATGCCTTCCACGTCATGAAGTTGTTGTTTGTGTTGTTTGGTTTCTTGGACACAACTTCAAACTTTCAATAACTCTAATCCTTGCTACACTTTCTTGTGAACACCTTCTTGTACTTTCCCTTCATTTCTTGAGAGTCAATTAATTTTAAGGGTTCAGGGAAGGTTACTAATTTTTATTAGTTTTGTACTCATGGAATCATCGTGCTCTTTATTTCCTACAAACTTAGCATTTTAGATTTTCTTGTTAATCTTTGATTGCCCCCAACATGTGTTCGAAAATTAGCTCACAAGAAACCACATTGGTTCTGGATAATTTGGAACCATGAGTTGGGAACTTACATCTAGAAGACTTGGTCGATGAAATTTGGAAGGATTATTGCCTAGACTTTCTCAAATTTTTTTGCAATTTTTTTCATATGGTTTTGGATATTATAATAGTCAAAGTCGTGCTCAAAGTTGCGTTGACTATTGGCGGCAGGACAAAAAATTTGGAAGGTGTCCTAAACTTTGGAAATAGAAAGTGAAAACAACAAGGTCTCTTCTTACATTAAAATTATAGGAGGATTATGAAAAATAAGTATATTGCTTGCAATCAATTTTGAAAATTGATRAGTAGACCATTTTTCAAATCCATGAATTTGTGAGTCAAACACAACACAATGAAAGACATACCAAGAGTAGATTTAGGGTCAGTCTACAATAAATGCACTTTCTTTGTACTACAACAACTAACCAAATAGGCTAGCACCTACACTGATGTATAGTAGATTGAACCACTATCCCCTACTTTGGGGCATCATTGCAATACTCTCTTAGAATCCTATGCATTTTTTCTCGCAATACAATCTTGACTTGGACCCTAAATCTTGACTTATAAAGCAGATTTTCCACTTCAAAAATTTATTCTAAAAAATTCAGCAATATATTCAAAGTAATCCAATATTTTTAGCAATTGAACTTTGAATGCCACTTACCTTGGTGTTATACATTTTGAAAGATCTTTAATTCATTAATGCATGCATTGCAAGCATTACGTTGGTTTAATGTTTTGGAAAGGCCGACGAAGGACATAAATGGAAGGTTATTGCAACTCTCATTTCTAAGCAAGATGTTACGATTTTGGCCCAACCTCTTATGTCTAGATTAGAGAGGCGTGATTGCCAACTCTCTCTAACCTTCTATATTAGTATACATTTTTGTTTGAAAGCTTAACAAAAATTGTGTAATGGGTTTTTTTGAGGATCGATTTTTAAGATTTGTTCAATTTCACAAGGAATCATCTAAAAACTACAAGATTGACCTAAGGCATTGTGACCAATAGTTGGCCTCCTATGTGATCTTGAGGTAGTAAGTAGTTCAATTCTATATTTTTGGCTTTTWTATTTGAGATCTAGTTTGGTTGTTTGGTAGATCGAGTTCACTAGAATTTTTGCTCTTTTGAAGATGTAAATGATTTGATATATTGATTGGTAGTTTTCCTTCATGCGTTAATTTTATTCCTTGGTTGTGTTTGAAGTGGTACTCTTAATCTTCAATTGGAATAAGGAGCATTTCAAAGTAACTCTATTTGATTGTGCAAGATGTTCCGAGCTATGATGTCAAATGTTTCTCCAACAAGACTACTAGAGTTAAACATTATTAGCCACTTCAATGCCATGTCGTCGCGTAGGGGATAATACGAAATTTTAACTAAAGTAGCCTTGCAAGAAATACTACCAAAGAATCTAAACTTTCAAGAACTATAAGTTTGGCATGAATATCCAAAATTAGAACTTTTAAAAATTATAAGCTTGGTGTGAGTATCCAAGGGTCTAAATCCTACATGCTTAGGAGACAACGTTTTAGACTGATAGTGGATGAGAAGTGGTGGATGAACTAATTTTTGGTGACAATTGAGTTCACTTTAGTCTAGATTCCACTATTTAAATCAGTTAGGATTGTGGTTTAGGGTTGGCGTGGCTCAGTTGTAAGACTGTTTCCCGGAGGAAGAGATCATGTCATATATTTTAGGRACTAATTTAGTGCCGAATGAACAAGTAGAAATTGCTTTAACTCGAATCTTTGGACTTGGCCCTAGAAAAGGATTCTTGCCTTATTTAGGAATGCTCAAAGGATTTTTGCTTTGTTTGAGGAATATTGAAAGATGTGTTGCACAATTGTCAATGGAAGGAAAATTTGGTTTGCATTTAGGGTTCTTGTGTTTCGTACCAGGCATGACAATAAAGTCATGTGATTGTAGATTAGGGTGGAATGTGAATGCAACTTAAGCTTTCAGGTGATTAGGAGCAAATTTAGATTTCAAGGTTTTGCCCAGCAAAAGGGTTGAAGAGGCCGATAGTAGATAGCTTACAGGATGGTTTTGTTGTGAAATTGTGTAGGTAGTTTGTAGTATGTTCAAAAGTTCAATGTGGTGTTCTTCTACAGTTGCCTAGTTTTATTCTGTGTTATGTTTCTAGGTTTTCCAGGACGTTTTAGGTGGACGTTTTAGGTGGATGTTTTTCCTACTGCAATTTGAAATGATAACACTAGAATAAAATCTTTCTTTGCACAACCTTTGGTTTTTGAACCCCATTTTGATGTTGTGTTTGTTAACCCCTAAAAAGTCTTTGACTATGCTTTCACCAAAAATGCTCCAAAACTGCCATTTCTAGTACGAGTACCAAATATTAGAAAAAAAAACATTTTTGGACACATATATTCATAGGATCTTGTAGTAAAATACTTGCAAAGATGTGGCAAAAATTACAGATTTTTCCACCATGTGGATTGCAAGGTATTTGCATTTAAAGCTACAAAATATAGGCTTGCTGCACTTCACAAGGCCACATTTGTTTGAAAAAATGTCCAAAATGGTTGTGACTCTTTGGATTGATTTTTCAAGTTAAGTTGGCGACTCTCTTGGAAATTTTCAATTCATTTGGAATTGTACAACATGTAGGAAAAAAATTGTAAATAGAAAAAAGCAAAGAATGATTCAAAATTCAAAATTGTTAACAATTTATTTATGAAATTGAAAAATGCCAATCCCAAATGGTTGCAATGTTGTAATAAACAATCTACACCCAATGTTTTTATTTTTTTCAAAATCCTTGAAAAAGGAGTTAAATAAAGGACTTCAAAGTTTATTTAGGAGAGATTCTACGATTGCCTGCAAACAAAAACTCTTCATAACTTTTTGCTTGTTGGTCAAATTGGAGTAATTTAAAGCTTTCTGTATAAATATAAATCTAGAAAATCAATTTCAAATTTTCATTTCTGAAAAAAAATTATTCTTTCAAACGTGCCCAAATTGCCCGCCGATCAATGAAAATCACATTTCATGCAATACTTGTTTGATTATGTAGTCAAAAGTCATGAAAATTGTTGGCCCTTAACCCTTTAACTTCCTTGACTATTTTCTCTCCAAAAACACTCCAAAACTGCCATTTCTAGTACAAGTACCAATTTTTTGGAAAAAAACTTTTTTTGACACATATAACCATAGGATCTTGTATTGTGACTATTGTCCTTACTTGAGAACATGTGATAAAAATTTCAGAAAATTCCACCAAGTGGATTGCAAGATATAAGCATTCAATTTCACTAAATCGGTTTTTGGCCGTGCGAAAAACAGTGCAGCTGAACTTCACAAGCTCACTTTTCTTTGAAAAAATGTCGAAAATGGTGGTGCTTCTTTGGAATTTATTTCCTAGACAAGCTATCCACATGCTTGAAATTTTTTTGGTCATTTGGAATTGTGACAATATATAAGAAAGAAATAGTTTTTAGATGGTAGTAGAGAATGATAAAAAAATACTAAATTGTTAAGAATTTAATTTTGGAATTGAAAAATTCCAATACCAACAATTGCAATGTTGTAATAAACAATCTACATTCTATGTTTTTAATTTTTTTCCAAAAATATTGAAAATTGAGTAAGATAAAGAACTTGAAAGTTTATTTTAGAGTAGAGAATCCATAACTACCTACAAACCAAAAACCTGATATCTTTTGACTCATTGATCAAATTGGAATGATTAAAAGCTTTCCATGTACATATAACTCTAGAAAACCAATTTCAATTTTTTTTTTCTAAATTTTTTTTTTTTCTAATTTGCCTGGATTGCCCGCTCGAGGAAAAAAGTAACAAATTAGGCCATAACTCTTGACTCACATTTCCAAATGTCACGAAATTTCGTGCATATGAAAGATATTCCTCGTCCCCACCTTCTATTAAAATTTCAGCCTAAAATGTATTAATCTCTAGTCACAAGTACTTTTCCAAAATTTCTATGTTGCCAAAAAGTGCATGCTGGTCCTTTAGGGATTAAAGATACTCCTCGGACACATGCTTTGTAAAAATTTTAAAGAAAAGAATTAAAAACTCCATTTGTAGTGAGCTGCCAAAAATTGCTACATTGCCACGAAAATGCAATTTGGTCCTTTAGGGGTTAATACATGCGTTGCATTTGCATACATTGCATTCCCATTCTCTATTCATACATTTTCTATTCTTACAAATATTACTTTTTGTATGGTTTCTACATGTTTTTGGTTTGTATTTTGTGTATATTATTCTCTCTATGGTCTTAGAAGTGGTTACTATTTGAATTTAGGTGTTGTTTCAGAGTGGTGTTTGTTTGGCTACATGTTTCAAAATGTTCCATTTCATTTATTTAAAAAGCAAAAGCATCACATGTATGCACAATTTTTAGTGACAAATTCTCTTTTAATCCCATAAGTATTGGTAAAAAACATGCAATTGTTCTTTAGTTATAATAAACATGGGGTACAAAAATCAACACAAGAATTTTTTTTGAATGAATGGTAGAGTATGTGAAATAAGACAAATTTAGGAATTTAGGTGAAGATAGCCCTATATAAATTTCCCAAATTCACCTAAATAACCCTCATATAATAGGGGCTTGATCACATGTGATGTCTAAATATACGATGTAGTGCACCTTCCGAGCCATTGTTGCAAAACGTATTCAAAATTTATGAGAGAAAATCGATAAGGCGCTCTTTCAGGTTAGGTGTTTAGGATTTAGGGTTTACAAGAAGTATTACAGGGAGATTTTTACCTTTGATGGTTCTTGCTCTGGATATGTACTCTTGAGATTTCATTCCATTCATTTAACTTGTTTGTTGCTCTATTTTAACCCCTAAAGGACCAAGTGTCTGTTCAATGTATGCAAGAAATCTCGGGTAGGTTCCTACGAAGTCATTTTTGGTCGGATGTTCATGGAATATGGGCACATCGTGTAATCATGTACCCTCTCCTCGAAAATCTAAATTTTTTTCCGATCGGTTGCTCAGATCAAAAGTTATCCTGCCCTAACTTTGTGGGCAACTTGGGCAACTCCGGATAGCATGTGCAAAACTCTTCCTATGATTGTGCAATTTGGTGGGTATGTAGCTTACATGGTACAAGATGCAAATTTAAAAAAAAAATAACCATGTGTTGTGTAAAAATCTCATTCTAGAAGGAGTTAAAGTTTCTAAGCCTTATTAGGCAAGGTTGGAAAAAAACTTTTTGACCTAACTTCAAACGTTATAATCTTCGAATTCGTGTGGTCAAAGTTTCTGAAATTTTTTCCACACATTCCCATAGAAGTCTAGTACAAATGTGTACGGTTAAGTCTTGAAAAAAAACTTTTTTTTATCATTTTTCTCTTGTTGCCCTAAAAAGTGGCAATTTTGACAATTTCTGCCCCAAAATATGCCTCTATCCTTTAGGGGAACCCTCATTTCTTGAGGGAAATGATGAGGAAAATTTTCTAAATCAAGGTTAATTTTTGTATATTTGCAGTGACAACAATTAGTAGTATTGCAGAAGTTTAGATGCATTGATACAAAATGATGATGAGTGGTAGTGAATTCTCTTAGTTATACATATTAACCCTTGAATGATGTCAAGGCCAAAAAGTGGTCATTGTAGAAACAAAGAATGCCCCCATGGATCCAATAATTGAAGGGATTTGGGTGACTATCTTGGTTATTGTCTTATAGGAAGCTGCAACCTTTAACCCTCAAATGTCAAGACGGACATTTAGTGTCCCGATGGATGASARAGAGAATCTTTCTATRTAGGACATAAGTGCAACTATTCATCTTTGAATTTTGGGTGAAAACGGTAGATTTTCTACAATACTATGACTTCCAATAAATGCTTTTCGATTTTTTTAAACCAATAATTCCCATGGTATCAAAATGGTATCAAAATGGATGATTTCTATGGTCATGAGTCCGTCCTTTAAGGGTTAAATTCTTGTCAAGCCAAACTTTATTTTTGGCTCACAAGGCAGCTCAAAGAATGTGATGCCATTATGGGTTGCCACGTATGCATGACAGGGAGCACCTACTGTGTGACTAGGAAGACCGCGAGGACTGACAAAGACTACTGCAGAGTACAGACCTAACGACTGCCACCTCAGCATCCTCTCCCCCCCCTCCAGCTCTGCACCTCCACCATCCCTTTTACGAAAAGCCAGCCGCCTCTTTGGCACAATCCCCCAATTCTCATGTCCAATGGACGGAATCCCCGACCATCGGACGAGACTCCCGTCCTTTGGTCGGAATACCCACCGCCGCTGGACGAAACCCACGGGGCAAGTCTCCCAAATTGTCCCCGACTCCCTGCCTCACAGAGACAAAGACGTCCCCAACGACCCAACGTCCCAACCTATGGACGGAAGTGCCGACCGATGGACCAAAGTTCCGACCGATGGACCAAAGTTCCGACCGATGGACGGGACGACTGCAGAGGCACTGACTGGCACTGCCGGCTTGCGCGCACCTCGAGGGGCAATTGCCGGCAGCTTCATCATGCTGCACTCACTGCATTTCAGAAAATTCTGTTTCTCGGGAGTTGCATTGTTCCGATCGCACATGAAATGCTTTATAAAAGATCCTGGACTCATCGAAGTTGGCATTCGCGCGCGCTGCTCTCCACCCTCCAATTTGCCGCTGTTTGCATGTGCGTGCTGCATGATTATTTACTTTCAGCTTCGTGGTCTTCGAGTCCATCGCTGCTGTTTGCGCTGTTAAGTTGGGAATGCGCTGTGTGAATTACAGAAGAGACATCTTTCACAATTCGGTAATCTACAGAGTTTGTTTTTGGATATGTGCCCGGGTTTGTGGACAGCTAGCGCCTCCGTGCATGCTCGAGTTGATTGTGAAGAGTCTAGCTAGCTTTGGTTGTCATCGTTTTTTGTTGCAATTCTTGTYGTATGGTGCGAAGAAATTGMGAAATTGCGAATTTATATGTACCTTATGACCCTGCTGTTGTTGATCTTTTTATTCTGGCGTTCTTGGATGTTTCGTTAATTGATGCTGTTAAGTTGTTAGCGGGAGGGAGCGAGCCCGTGATCGCTCCGGCATCTGTGGTATTGTTACTTTATAGATCAATTGGAGTGGAAGGGAATGAGAAGGTTGTTCAGTAATCGTTCTTGATTTGATATTTCGAATTGGACATGCACATTGGAAATGCAAGATAAAATATCCAGTGCTTCTGTGCTTGGGAGCACCGTGAATTCGAATTCCTCGCTAGGTTAGATTTCAAGAAGTCTTTCCCCTAAGAACCTTTGTCATATATAGCAGGCATGCATGTGAAGACTTAAGGACCTACAGGGAGATAGTATGTGCACGAGTCTTTCGAATTCGGTGGTGATCATGAAATAGCAGCTGTCCTTTGAAACTTGTAGAGCACGAAGTGATGAGTGTAAGAGTCTTCAGGCAATGAAGATGGCGATTAAACGTGCGATCTTTTTGGTACCAGGTCTTACAGGCAAATGGTTCCGAAGCATTATGCTCCTGAGTGTCGGAGTACCGGTATTGCGGTTCTCTCTGASGATTATTCTACAGATTATTCTTTTTAAGAGAGTTTTGGGAGAAGCGTCCCTGTGCTGAAAACCTGTGAGGGAGAACCTGTGATGTTCGCAAATAGATATAGCAGCATTTGCTTTTTTGAGATATTCCGCGATATCGGCAGTTCGGCACAGTAACGATCTTGTATAACCTTGATGTTGTCAGAATGACCCGGTCACATAACTGCTGTATGGCTATCATGTGGATGAATTGTTCTCGTTATTGTATGTCTGGGTTTGTCTGCAGCAAGGATATCTGAAATTAATTGGAAGAATGAGGTCTGACACACCGCATGTCGTTCCTTGCAGAGCGCACAAATTTGATATTGAGGAGTATCTCGAGTGAGCCTAATTGTTTCCAGGTTTCGTCGAAATGGGTTCCCTTGGAATTCCGGAAGAAGCGCGTCGCATTGTAGATTTTCGGTCAGATACAGTGACAAAGCCTACGGCTGCAATGCGGGTGGCCATGGCCAATGCGGAGGTAGACGACGACGTTCTGGGAGCCGATCCAACAATGTCCGAGTTACAAGAACAAATGGCGAAAATCATGGGGAAGGAAGCTGGCTTATTCGTGCCTTCTGGAACCATGGGCAACCTCATCGCCGTTCTTGTGCACTGCGAGGCAAGTAATATTTCCCTTCACCCCTGGTGCTTACTTAGCACTTGTAAGGGGGCCGATGTATGGAGACCTTGTGCTCAATATTAATTTATTCTTTGAATAAAATACGTGATGTTCTTTACTGATTCTGGTGATCTAAAACATCTTGTCTGAATTATTATTTTTATCAATATGATTCGTCAGTAGGTAATTTCTAAAACATGAAATTTCGGTATTGTAGGAGGTTTAATTTTGCGTTGCAATATGCAATGTATGTCCGATTTACCTTCGATCTGACATGATGGTGTTCCGTAAGCTTCAGGTGAGAGGCAGCGAAGTTATACTCGGAACAGAGAGTCACATTTCAGTGTATGAGCAAGGTGGAATATCAACRCTTGGTGGCGTACACCCAAGAACAGTTCCGAACAATTCAGATGGGACGATGGATCTTTCAAAGCTGGAAGCTGCTATCCGATATGAACTTGACGACCACCTGCCTATTACCCGCCTTATTTGTCTGGAGAATACTCAAACACATTTTCAATGCAATGGAATCCTTCCAGAAATGGGGATAAGAATTTCAGATCCACATTATACAAAAAATTGGTCCTAACAAAAGAAACCACTTAAAATGAGTTTCCTACCTTATGAGCGTCTTGGTTTCTGAAACTTTGCATGAACCCAAACACGTTTCATAGGAACCTGTTTCCGCCGATTCATCAAGTGCACACAGCAATACTCCAGCTCCCGTTCCAGAAAGCCCACCCGAGTAAGTAAGCCTCGCACCATTTCAAGAGAGAAAAAGTAAGACAGCGTTCCATCGTCCCGTTGGTACAGACAGCTAGAAACGCGTTGCCGTGGAGCAAACCGTAACATCGTCATGTCATAGAGACCATAGTCTCGAAACAGAAACAGCCCTCCAGGTTTCAACACTTCGAAGCACTCCATCAACACATGGGCCATTTTCCCCACCGGGATTGCAGACAAAGTGAAAATCATCGTTACAATGTCGAGTCCTCCTATGCAGCACCCGACAAAAGAATGTCCATGAAGACTCCCTAATTCTGRGGCTGAACTACTGCTTGTTGCAGCATCAAACAATATCCGATTGCTCTCAAATAGCTCTTGTGATTCTGTCCGATCGCTGGCAAGCACCTCTGTAAGGTAGGGAACTGATTCCTGTGAAAGTCTCAATTCCATTAGCAAGCTATGAACAGGCCATAAATGAAGTAAATGGAATTGACAAGGGGACATATCTACAATCTAGTGAATGTGACTATGTTACTCTTGGTTTTGGTCCCTGTGAGCTAAAACATATCAAATAATCACTTAGTATGCGAATAATTCATAAGTTGGTGCATTGGAATCCTCTCAAAATTGGTAGACAAATTGCACACAACGTTTTGGCAATTCTAAAATAAGAAACATGAAACAGCTGAAAGTCACGGGAATGAGTTCCCTACCTTACTACTAGATTGATGATTTCTCCCACGACAGGCTGAGCAGCAGAGGAATTCAGGGAGCTTACTGAGGGAGACGTCACAAAGAAAGGGATGGAAAGAGGAGGACCTTGCACCAGACACAACTTCAGTCGCTTTCTTCAAAGCTGCAGGGCTACAATCGCACGCATAAACCACGGCGTGCTTGTTTTCTCTTACAATTGGAACCAAGGAACTGCCTGTCCCACATCCAACCTCAAGAAGAAAGAGAGTTTTGTCCGCTTGACAGAGGTCCGGAAACTCCTTCGTCAAGTATCGCCGTTCTTTGAAGAAGAGGTTTCGAGAATGTCGAGTGTGGAAGGTTTCCCATGCTGTGGAAGTCGAAGGAGCCTCGCCGGAATCTTTCTCTATTGTCTGCGACAACGAAGGCGAGGCACGTTCCTGTGAACTAACAATCGGATGATCRTGTTGGCCTAAAAATTCAGGCATCCGCTCTACTTCCTCACGCAACGCCTCCCACTCAAAGTCTTGGCTGTAGTATGCTCCCGCGGATGAGGACTCCTCATCGACATTGTCCATAAAATGTTGGCCAAAGGCGGATTGACAATGTGATCACAAACAGGACAACAATGCAAGCAGAAAGATTAGCAACGATTCTACCAGCGGTCTTCAGAAATGCGCTCCGTCCTTGAGTCTCAATTCTAAGCCAGCTCTTCAAAGGTTCTTATTCTGTGAACCCCGCATCGCTCTTATTCTCCCAAAATCCACCTCAGAGCCTGCACTTTCTCCCAATAATCCAAATTCTACTGCAATTGAACAAAAAAACACCCAAGAAATTAGAAACCTTCACAAATAAGCTGTATCTTGAGCCCCGATTTCCAAGCCAGCTCTTCAGCACTGCTTAAACCCTGAARCCCTAAATTGCCATTGATGACACCATTTTCAAACTCTACCGATCTTCCAAATCTCTGCAAGTCAATGCAAATAGCTAAGTGTCTCACATCTGCAACCAAGAAGTTCAAAAGTGTATACAGAACAAAAAAGAATTCAACCGCAGTTGGGACAAAAGCTAACAAAAGACTTCAAGGAGACACACGGAGCAAGCATTCTCCTGGTAGACCTTAGAAATGCTGCAGACCACGGAATCAGGGTATCAAGAATACGGGTATCATTCATGGTCTCAAAGGACCAGATATAAGCAGGTGCGGGTATGTAAAGTTGGATGAATAGTGATAGGCGACATTCGTTACAATGGGAAGTGAATGCTTTTCATTATGAAAAGAACAGAACAAATTGCCGACAGAACGCGGGAAACTTTGTTGATACCCCCATCCGAATRTGGGAACAAGGGAACGTGTTCGTTCTATACTGGGAACTCCAGAGTTCTCAGTGAACTTTCTTTGAAAGAAGGAACTAGGGGAACGCGGTACCCTAATGGAGACCCCGTTCGGGGACCTCGAATCCGCCCATGAACATTTGGCCTTTATAAACAAGTCGTCTCACTCTCGTTCGGGATTTTGTTTTGGAGGCCTCAGCTATGGCGGCCTTGTTGCCATCATGGTTGCGGGCGYTGTTTTTTGATCCGAAAGATATTGTTGAATCGAGGGAAATAGTGAAGAAGCTCAATCTGCCTGAAACCACGGCGCAATTTGTGCTGGCTTTGCGACCGAAAGACTCCCCGGAGTCCGTTGTGTACCTCCTTTCTAGCTTGTATTTCTCGGAGAAAGCTGTCTCGAATGTTAGGGAATTGATCGGTGCCACGCAACCGAAAGCTGTGGTGGCCTTGGTGGATCTGGAGTACATATCAGGGGTGAAAGAGGAGGAGAAATTAGCAGCCGAATCGTTTGAGGTTCCTACGTCCATTTTAGGTGTGATCCGGGAAAATATAGAACGAGATCCTCAGGTAGTGCCGTATAAGAGTCGAGCGCGGATACAGGTTTCGAAATCTGTTTTTGGTGCCGGAGCGTATAGCGATGTTTTGGAAGCGAAGGCCTCAGCGGCGAAGGTGAATGCCTCGTTCCGTTACGTCGACTTCCCGTACCGATCGTCTCCTGACCATTACGATCCATCTGATGAACCTGAAAGCCCTAGCCGAGAATCGTCTGAAAATCAGCAGTCTGACGCTGTGAATTCCGTAGTAGCCGAACGTGCCACGCAGGGATTGAGAAGCTTTGCGACCGAAACTCCATTAAATGAGTTACGGCTTTGGAGAGAGTCGTGCAGTGTGGCTCTGGTACGGATGTTTGATGACAATGAAAGCTTGGCTGTCGCTGCAGCTCCTGCTCRGAGGTGAGTCCATCTCTTACAGGGATGCACTTTAGAGAAATTTGAATTGGAAATTGATTAATTATTCTTTTGAATTCTCAGTTCATTTTTGATAGACGAGACGAGTATGTCCAGTGATACTTAGCAAGCTTAAGCTTCACTTTATTACAACAGAGAACAGACGAGGGGATAATCTTGAATTTACTGTTTGTTTGTCTTGCTCAATAGTAAATTATTTCCCTGTCTCAAGTTTTACTGGCTTCGAGTATGATGATTTCTGAATTATCTCGTCTTGTAACCTTAAACGTTTACCAGAGAGAGTGAGATTAATGACATGAATACCTCAAAATTTTCTGTATCTTCTCTCGTCTTCGTTCTCCTCTCCTGAAAATGTCAACCGTCGTTTCGTCGTAATTGAATGATCAAGGATGTTGCTCTCGTTGTCAAGGAGTGTGAAATAGACATGAATTAGTTTAGGTCACTCAGTTCTGATTTTTTAGGTCTTTAAGCTTCCTAAAGTTGAACACTGAATAGAATTCTAAAGCCAGGGACTATTCTTTTTGGCAGCACCAAATCCTCAGACGGTCCTTCGGAAAACGAAGAAGACAAGGTGCCAGGGTTTGCAGWGCAGTTTCTTGGTGTCTTCAGAGGACTTTTTAGCACATTCCGATCGGAAGCTCTCGGYCAAGCGTATGAGCACGCAATGAAGGTATTTCAAGACGTGGAAAACGGCAAAGAGGTCAATCCTAGCGACCTTCTAGAGATCTGTCGGTATCGAGTCGCTTTGGAGATGTGTCGGGTGCGAATGAATAAAACGATAAGAGATTCTGCCACCAAGGTACATAWYATRAAAATCCCRTGTTCTGATTATCTATCCGTTTCTGCAGCGAGTTGCATGTGTATGTATTGCACCTGGTTTTGATTTCTGTTTAGAACAATTTAAGCGCCAACTTTTTTTGAAGTCTCACATCCTGTTTCTTCCACTCCAATATTACAATTGTGTGCAAGATCTATGATGTCCTTTCAGAATTTTGTTGCCTAACTGTCGGTTCTACTCTGAACAATAAAGAGGTCCAAGTCCTTTTATTGTTACTTGTCCCTATGCTAGCTCGGGAACATGAGATTCCCGCCTTCCTCTCACTTTTATACTGGTATGCTTGCACTGGCTAGGTACGAACTCGAACTGCAGACGAATTTCGACACCTTTCATATGAGGAGAAGTGCCACGCGCTCCTAGCTCAGTCCCTGCAAAAGGAGGCACGAGAACACGGAATAGTAGTGGCAGTTGTAGATGTGAACCGCATTCCTGGGATTCGCCAGCATTGGAACCAGCAAATTCCAGAGGATATTGTTCCACTAATTGATGACTGTTACGTTTCCATGGACGAAGTAGAGAACGTGAACATTCTTGAAACCTTATTTCCTGGAACGATGAAGCCCAACAATCCAGAAGCCAGTCAAGAGAAGAAAGCGGCTGTTGTTGTTGGTGCTGGTGCGGCTGCTGCATTTGGGCTAGCGTATTTACCCCACTGGGCTGCCCCGCTAACGCCACTCCTGAAGTTTTCCACCGTGAAGGCTGCTACACTGCTGAAGATTGGTTTCTTGAACAGTAAGCGTGCCGTAGCTCTTGCAATTGCCAAGGGAATTCCTGCAGCCTCGACCGAGGGGACAACGGTCCTTTAGGGGTTAACATTTTGAACTTAAATGAAAAAATTCTTGTGAAAGTCAGAAATATTCAAACAATCAATTTTACAAGTAGTTTTCAATTTTTGGCTTCAAATTCAATTCAAAATATTAGCTTGTATACTAGTTGATTAGTAATGGTTTGGATATAATATATGAATTGTATTATACAACTTCTTTTTGAGAATCATCATTTAATTATTTTTCTAAATTGAATTTTATACTACATTTTTACAATTTGAAAAATTTGGACTATCCTTTGGTCCTGAACAAGTTACATGGAGTTTGGTCACTTTTGTGGGATGTGTAGGTTACCTATAATTTAAGCGTTGCAAATTCCCAAAATATTACTTAAATGTCAAGAATAACACAAAAACTTGGGTTGTATTGCAGGTGAGATTAAGGAAAAACTCATTAAATAAAATTTGCATTTGACCATAGGAAATTGTGGGACAAAAAAAATGACATTTTGAGGTGCTTATACCTTATCCATGTACTTAACAAAACCCTCTATACAACTTTGTTACCCTTAAATGGAGCCTTAATGCATAGGGTGGACGTCATAATTGTAGCAATGATACATGCCATATTCCTTAAAGGATCATTGCCGCGTAAGTACAATTCAAAGTTTGGCAAGCATCTACAATCACTAGCAGAAACCGACCTTTTTTAAAACATCAGAAAGTATGTGCGCAAACGTCTTCTTTGACGCAATTGACATCAACGTTGATGTCGTCTAAATTCCGTTATAACTAACAAGAAAAAAACATGCTAAAATTTGAAAAAACATGCCTAAAAACGTCGTGTTTTTTTGTGACGTCCCAAAAAACCAAGTCTTTCAAGCTTCACTATGTGAGGCACGTGGAGGGGTCTTGAGCTCCGCATTAACTTTTTTTTGGCGAGCATTGCCACGTATGACAATCTTTCATCCAAACGACCAGACCCATCCGGTCTGGGTCAGTGACATGGACTGAGTCAAAAATGAAGTGGACGCCTATAATTTATGACGTGGACCATCCACGTCAGATGCCATGTATGCAGTCTTATGAGGGTTCAAACTTTGGAGGCTTGTTTTTCGTGACGTCGTATACAACGTCACCGTATTACTTGGGACATCAATACAAACGTCATCCTGTCATGCGAGATGTGATGGTCCATTTGCAAAAAGATTAACCATTCAAAATACATCATACACTGTACACCATGCATTATATACAATCACTACAAGAGAAAGGTGTGTTTTAAGTATAGTCCTAGTAGTATAGTCTTTTAAGTAATGACCTTTAAATAAGGTTTTTAGTAAAAATTTACTGAAAAGACTATCTTTTCAATAGAATTTTACTAAAAACCTTACTTAAAGGTCATTTCCTAAAAGATTATACTACTAGGACTATACTTAAAACACACCTTTCTCTTGTATAAAATACACCATTCAAAATACATCATACATTGAGGTCATTACTTAAAAGACGATACTACTAGGACTATACTTAAAAAAGACCTTTTTCTTGTAGTGAATACACCATTCAAAATACATCATACATTGTACACCATATATTATATACAATACACTATATAAAAAACACTATATACAATACATTATACATTATGTATGATAATTGGCGTATAAGCTCATTTAATTGTAAGTATATTTATATGAGAAACCATCTGATATTTATACTAGTAGGATGGTAGGAGGAAAGACAAACCATATGGGATATGCTTGATGCATTAGGATTTAGATCCTATCTACCTGAATGTTGTGGTAGACGTTGCAAAAAACATGTGCATGTTTTAGTTGACATTTCAATTTGTGTCTCGTTTGATGTCTTAATTAACATCTACGAAATAATGCTAAAATTCATAAACAATGTCTGATTGCACTAGCATGGCATGCCATCACTTTAAATTGTTATATCAACTACAATTTTTTTATTATATATATATAATTTGAAGATGAAAAAAAAATCAAGAATTTCACACGCACTTGTGTTTTCTCCCAAAAAAGTGAGTGTGAAAAAGGAGAAAAAATGTTGCATGTATGAAAGCAATTTAATTGAATAAAAATGTTAGGAAAACAAAACAAAATTTGATATACATGCGTGACATGACCTTAGAGGAATGAACTATTTTCAATTTTGCAAGAACTGCCATTTATATTTTGCATGCATTTACAATTTTGACCTATTGCCCAGGGGGCTTTTGATCATTTGAAATTGATTAGAGGACATGGTATTTTTTAGAAGAAAGATGAAAGTTGGTGATGAATTGTACTATATTGGTACTTCTAATTTTTGGAAGGGATCTATTAAGAATGGGATGTATTACATAGACCCATTATGTTCCTATACACCCTAAACCTTTTTAATGCAACCCATTTTTTTCCTTATCCCCAAAAATATTCTTCAACCCCATTTTTTTTTACCACAATTTCTGACTTACACAGCATTTTCTTTTGTTATAACAAATGGTGTCCTTGAATGCGAAGTTTGTGTTAATTGCACAAAATTATTGTAATTACACCTGAAATTTGTTTGATAGCCTCTATTTTTCTGTTGTAACTTTTTTTTTTTCTAATGCCAGAATTTCTTACTTGCACCGCACCTTTTTGTAGTAGCCCAATTTATTTAGTATAACCCATTTTCTTTTGATACCCATAGTTCTATATTAACACCCTATTTTTTCTTGGGAGCTCCAGCCCAATTGTTTTGTTGTACCTCATATTTTTTTTCTTAGCCACAATTTTCCAATTACATCCCCCTTTTTTTCTTATCCCAAAATGTATTCCTTACTCCCATTTTTTTTCATAGACACTATTTTCGACTGACACGCCAGTTCCATTTATTAGCCCGAATGCGTTTTTTATACTCCCATTTTTTGTTTCGTGAGCCACAATTTTGAAATTACAATTGAAATTTGTTTTATAGCCTCAATTCGTTTGTTGTACTCCAACTTTTTTCTTAGCCACTATTTTTCACTTGCACCGCACTTTTTTTCGGTAGTCCCAATTCATTTCCTGTACCCTAGTTTTTTTTCCTACCCACAATTTTGTATTTACACCCCACTTTTTTTTGGTAGCCCCAATTCTTTTGTTGTACCCCATTTTCTCTTCTTAGCCACATTTTTTCAATTACAACCCACTTTCTTTCCTTATCCCCAAATGTATTCTTGAACCCCATGGTTTTCACTTAGCCACTATTTTGTACTGAATTACACCCTCTTCATTTTCCATTTCCCCAATTCTTTTTTTGTACTCCATTTTTGTCCTCTTAGCCACATTTTTTTAATGACACCAAACTTTTATTCTTAACCCCCAAATGTATTGCAAACCCCAATTTTTTTTCGTAGCCAGCATTTTTTACTTACACCCCTCTTTCTTTCCTTATCCTCAAATGTATTCCTAAACCCATTTTTATTTCTTAGCCACAATTTTATAAAGACACCGCATTTGCTTTCTGGAGCCGCAATTCCTTTCTTATATCCCATTAAATTTTGTAGCCATTATTTTGTACCTACACCCTAATTTTTTTTCCTTTGCCCCAATTCTTTTCTTGTACCTCATTTTTTTTGGCCCCAATTATATTGCAGCACTTCATTGTTTTGTCTCATCATCATTTTTTTCCTTGTCCTCAATTCTTTTGTGACACCCCGTTTCTTTCCTTATCCTTCATTCTGTATTGACACCCACTTTCTTTCCCATATCTCCAATTTGTTCTTTATATATCCCCGATTCTTTTCTTGCACTGCATTCTTTACCTTATCTCCAAGAATTTCTATACACTCCATGTTTTTCCATATCATCCATTCATTTTTTTACACCCCCTACTATTCTTCTTTTAGCCCCAATTTTATGGGTAACATCCCTATTTTTAATGTCCTGCCCATTCTCTTGGCAGGTTTTAAAATGTTTTTTGTCTATAAATACAGTAATTTCCTTCCGTAACACTAATTGTATTTCAACAGCCCAATTTTTTCCTCTTCCCCTCTTGTTTGTGTACAATCCAATTTCTCCCCTTACCCCCATGTTTTTTTCCAAACAATATTTGCATATTGAATGTTTTCCCATACTTCAACATTTGTCCCAACTAGTTTTATGTCTCTTTTTGCAAGCACCTACCCGTCCTCCGTGTTTCTAGCTCGTGGGCAGCGTTCTGCGCCACGTCACTATCAGTTTCTAACAGTTCCCCGCAACGGCAGATTACCATGCAACTGACGCGGCGGCGTCTTGTTTTCTAGGATGTCAATAAAAACATGACTGTGTTTTGTTGAACATGATGCCAAACATCTACATTAACCGTGACGAATACATGTTTTGTGGCTTCTCCGACTCCGTTATTTTTAACGTCAACCGAAAACTCAAATCCGGAACGCATTTTTAATCAAACATCGTGCGTTTTGAAAAACGCAGCACATTTGACCAAAACGGCGCCAAAAACGTTGGTTTCTTATAATGAATCTC
Organism: Pleurozium schreberi; assembly: GCA_006891605.1. NCBI lineage: Eukaryota > Viridiplantae > Streptophyta > Bryopsida > Hypnales > Hylocomiaceae > Pleurozium > Pleurozium schreberi. The sequence continues at coordinate 11,583 of VACF01000425.1, read as the reverse complement.
AAATTTGGGTAAGCACCTACAATCTTAACTTATGGCATGATTTTACTAGAACTCTTTTCTAGAGATAGATGAACAAATTAGCTTCCTAGAAAAAATTGTTTTTCTTATAATTAGTACCTAAAAGAAAAGTTATTCCATCCAAAGTAAAAATAGTTGATCTGGCAGAAATAGTTGTTTCTAGATTGCATTAAAAATCACAAATACTTGATATAAATTTTTTTAAATAAATTTCTCATAAAATATGTTTTTATCTATATGAAAAGCTTTTATCAATCCATGCCATTTGGCGGATGAGCAAAAGTTATGAAGAGTCATATAGTAACTAACAGGATTCATTGTTGAAGTCAGTTTCATAATTTTTCAAATAAAAAGTTTTATAGGGTTTAGGTTTCTTGTTAGAACAATTCCACCGTGAGGATTGATGTATGTCGATTCCATCGTAGCGTCATAGAATTATTAATAATTTAGTTTTTCTTTCCATCTTAAACCTACTTCTATTTTTTGAAATTTTAAAGAACAAAAATTAATTGTTTTTTTTTTAATTTTTCTCCTTAGACTCTCAATTCAATTTTCCACCATGAATATAATTTACTGGAAAAATTTGGAAGCAAATTCTCAAGTTAGGAGAATCCGAAGTCTTATCATCTAGTATAGAAAAGAGCCAAAAATCATATTGTTTTCCACTTTAAAGGCTAATACCTTACAATCCATATACTCGTCCAAATAGCCAAAGTTATATGGAGTCACATGACATGAGATGTGAGGTCAACGGAGGTCTGTTTCAACCTTATTCTCTTGCTATTACTGATGCAATAAGGGAACGACTAATTGCTGTTAAGGTTCCAATTACTTATTTTATTTTATTTTATTTGTTTGAAATAAGTAAAAAAGTTTAATAAATAAATAATGAMATGGCAGACTCTTTGCCACGTCATAGCTCTAATATAGCGCAATTTTTTGCATTCCCACAATCCACGAACTCATAGTCTCTTGGAGGCCTCAAATCTCATGTAATGTGAAGATTCTTTAACCCCTCATTGCCGAATGGGACGAAAAGTGCCCTCCACAGTCTGTAGTCCACTTTGAAGTGCTCTAACTTTTGCATCCAATGTTGGAATTCAATAAAAACTTGTTGGAAAAGTTGCGCATAGTAGTCTAGTATCTATGATAAAATTTTCAGATCAATCCAAGACATATTGAGTTTTTGAAAGTCATTCGAAGTTCTCAGGTTCAATTTGGGTTCAGCACACTGCATTGTGATGGCTGCAACTTCGGGGGATTGTATCTTTTCCATCAAATGTTTTTTTTCAATAAAATTTGTTGGGTTTTGTTCCCATATAGGTCTAGTTATTGTGGTAAAAGTTTCATGCCAATCCAAGTTGTTTCTAATGTTTGGGAGAAAATTTTAGTAGGAGGTTCAGCCACAAATGCGATTTTTTGCTAATTTCTTCACTGTTTTTTGACATTTCAAATCCATTTTGCAAGCACAATGAGTTAATTTTATGATATTTTTTTTCACCAAAGTGTTCATATTCTAATTTGGAATCACTTTGTGGTTTAAAGTTTTTTCATTTGAGTTGGTTTAGAAATCGAATTTCACCTCCAAATGTGTTTTTCAGAAAATTCCAGCACCTTTTTTCAAAACTAAAACATTATAATCTTTCAATCTATATGATCAAATGACCTCCAATTTTTTCCACACCATCTACAACATGCACACTTCAATATCGTACGGTTAAGATCTTCATAACTTACTAAAATTTAGACTTTTAACATTTGCAAAGGGAGGATGCTTTTAAGCATGGTTGGAACTTCGGCGATGAGGGGTTAGTACATTCTTTTACTTGTCTAGTCTAGTGCAAAATTCTATGGTTGGATGTGTAGAAAAACAAATGTTTAAACTTTCTCTCGTTGCAATAGAAATGATAGTTTCAAAATACTCATTAGTAAATCATATTCTTGAAAGTTTGAGGGTTATGTTAAGACGACAATTGTTAAACTATGTTTTAAAGAAAGGTTCAACAATTAATCCACCTTCCAAACATTCTCCAAAGTATTAATGAGTTATTCCATAAAATCAGTCACATAGGTAAACTAAGACAATTGTCTTTTCAATCATATTATACCACTAAAGATCCTGTTACAAATGACAAACAATGTAAAGCTCAAACAGCATCACCACATTATCTACTTGTGTGCAAACGCGCTCCATGTTGATAGTGAACCAATACATCTCACATCTCAACTAAATCAAGAATGAAATAGGTTGAAGGCAATGGATTTTCTAGAGAACAATAATCACTTAGTTGTCTTCATTTCATTCAAGAATGTTAGAGAGACACCACTGTCGATGTCACTTTGTGGCAAAAATTTCCCTCGAAAAACAACCAAATTGGTATAGGATTTCATTGATACAGGCTGAACATTCGGGGCATTTTGGGCAAGACTATGTAGGAGTTGGTTTTGAAAACGAGTTGCAATTAGGAGCAGTTAGTTTAGAGATTCATCAACATCAATTACACTCAACTCATTCCAATTTCTGCAACATACTATTATACTCATGTCAAGTCTTTCCAGCCACTGGTTTCAACATATTTGTACACAACTGGTCACACCCCTTTTCTAGTTCTGTGTTTACCGAGGATTGGGTGGTTGCAAATTGTTTCTGCAACATTTTATTATACACATGTTAGTCTTTGCAGCCACACTGATTACAAACATATTTTTTTTATACACAATTGGTCATACCCTTTTTCTCGTGCTGTGATTCCTGTTTACTGAGGATTGGGTGGTCGACTGTTGACTGTTGCTACACGAGATCCCCATTCCAGAAGCTCCTTGCTGGTGTCATCCTTGTGAAGAATGACTTCAATGAAGCAAAGACTGTCTGTCTTCTTCTGGGTGGTCGCAATTGCCTCCTCCAGTTCCTCCTCRGTTCGCACCTACACAACCAAGAGAAAAAACAACAACTTAGCATTTAATTYTACGASGACATGACTCTCTCTTTGTACTCGATGGATTTTTCATCACYAATTCCAGAGGCTGATTTTAATTGAGGTATTTTTTTGTCTCTTTTTTTTGAAGTTTTTACTGGAACCAATGCAGAGTTTTTGACAGAAGGGTTGTCACAGAATTTACACTACTGTACTCCACCTTGATGAATGAACAAGGAGTGTGCGGCGTACCTTGCAAGTCCATAATTTTCCATCACCATTGGCGAAAGCCTCCACCACAGCCGTGTAGTTCCAGTTCTTGATGATGTTATACGGTCCATCGTGAATCTCAACTTCAATGGTGTAACCGCCGTTGTTGAGCAAGAAAATGATGGTCTTGTGTCCGAAGCGAATCATGGTAGAGACATCTTGTGCTGTCACCTGAACAAGGTCAACCAACTATTTTAAACTGCCCGCATGCTTTCGATTGGTCTGATAGTTCTGATGGAGAATCTAGAATAGAGAAGAGCTGAACTAGAACGTTGCAATCAAAACAGCAATGATAACTAACGATTGTCTTTCATATGTGATCGTTTATGAAAGATTCTGGTGRATTCAGATTCCACACAGGGTTGAGTTCACAGACAGGCAGACACAATATAATTCAGATATTTGAGAGTATTGTGCAACGTTTGGAAATGTTTCTAGGAATACTGGTCAAAAGACAAATATTTGACGATATTTTTTTAGCAGGGCCGTCTAGCGTACTTGACACTCGTCTAACAAGAAATTAAACATTCGACATCTCACTCTCGGCCAAGTAGGTCTAACTTTTCTCTGAGAAAACACGGATATCCCAAGACAGGACATACTGGGGTATCAGGAATGCACAAGAGAATGTGGAAGAGGGAGGTGTCAGTCGTACTTGAAAACTTCCATCACCGATACACGCGATCACGCGTTTGTCCTTGGTGCCTTGCGCGTAGCCCAGAGTGGCTCCCACTGCCCATCCAATTGAACCATACTGCATCTGGAATTCATATTTGCAACCCTCAGGAAGCTTGAGTTTCTGGCAATTGAACCACGAGTCTCCCGTCTCAGCTAGGACGGCCGAGTCCTTCGTTAACATTYCCTGCGCAGAAGTAACAACTTAAGAACAGCAAGAGACAAAGGCTCATGACAAATTCAGCTCATGGRAATTGGTCTCATATGGCAGCCATTACAAGATGAGAAGCGGATACTTTGACCCTCAAGTGCCCAAACTTTAAAATAGAAAAAGCTCACTTCGGAGGTTAATAGCTGATTTTATCAAACCTTCAATGCGTATTTCAATTGGCCATATTTGAGATTGTGAAAGACATTCATGCATAATATGCTTGAAGGGATGATTGCGAGCTTGGGGGTACCTGAATGTGCTTGAAAAGGTTGACAGTTTTGAGAAGCTGGCCTGGCTTTTGCTTCARAGCAACGCTGGGAGGAATGTACATGCGTGAATAGTTATCAAGCGAAGTTGTGTTTTTCTTCACCTTTTTAGCAAGCGCTTCCAGAAAGTCCTTCATCAGTACACAACCAAAGGACGCCCCATTTCCAATCTTCACTCGATCGGGCTCCAAGCTGATGATATTCTCCTTCTTAATGAGCAGCGAGTATCCTACAGAGCTGCATAAACATTATTAAAACTTTAGTACGTCCCTTTTCAGCACCAACATACAGTCAAAGTCTACAAGAGCTCCATATGAAGACCTCGGGAGTGCAGTGATATCCACCTGTAATCGTTGAAGACTGGACCAGCAAACAGATACTTGTCAGCAGATTCAACAACCTCAGATGCGTACATCGAGCTCACAGCACCCCAATAAGTGCCAATAAAATTGGGATGAGTTTCTGGGAAATGACCCTTGGCGGAAGGCATGACCGCGGTTGCATATCCAGATGCCGTGGATAACTCTTCAAAAGCTTCAACTGCTTTTGAAAAGCGCAGCTGAGGGCCAGCTACGAGGACAGGTTTGACACTTCCATTCAAGATCCTACTCACGGCATCTACAGCTGCATCAAGGCTCAATTTATTGGTCGACCTGTTTCCAATTCCATAGAGCCTGAACACATTTCAAACAGAAACCATCAGTATCCTGCTCAGGCAGTCACAACTTGAACTCATACCAGTACAACGCAGAGGCGGCTTATTGCGACACCAGCCTTAATCTTGCACAATAAGCAATTATTGATTTTGAGAATGTACAGAATCGCAAAATAAGAACAACGAACCCTTATAACAAACATCAGAACATCATCATCGCGTCAGGGTAAAAGCCCAAGTAAAAAAAACTAATAATTATTGCCTACGGCATCCTAATAATGAAAATTTTCTGTTACTTTAAAATCCTCCTTGATAAAATTTGGATATTCTTATAATAGTAACTATGTTCAGCACTGTAAGTGTGCTAGRAATGCGTGTCATTGATTGCACTGATGGGTTTTTTTTTTAAGGAGTTTTTTGTTCAAGTTCGATAATACAATTTTATAACCGATACAAGTTGACAGATATTAAAGATTGGAAGTAAACATCAATTGATGAGGGACGTGGTACCTTTGCGGGCTGGAACCCTGAGTCAAGGAATATGGAAGAGGAACCGMTGTGAAGGTTGGGTGCGGAATAGAGGGCAAGTTGCAACTGACACTGATGTACACAGGCTTGCTTTTTTCAATCGCAGTGGAAATAGCTCTGTCCACGAGCTCATGCGCGTCGTCCAACGATTGTATGACCACCTTAAATTTTCCACATTGTCACCACAAGATTATGGCACTGTCAAGGATAAATTCGATCTCTAAGAAGCAACCATCTTAACATACAATTGAATTACTAGAATTGAGGTTAATTAATCAGTCTCAGCCTCATTTTTTACTCTTGCATTTCACTGACCTCCTAGAATTGATAGTTATTCAGTGGAGAACACCTTCCCTCAAAAGACTAATTTCAACGCCGCGAATTCAAATTTTTAATAACATCAAGCATGAGCGATGCACAATAAAAGATGTGAAAGTCGGAMATTGAAAATCTCCTCCCATTAAAGTTTTGCGTTTCCCCTTAAACATCCTAGAAATGAGTGTAGTTGAAGTAATACTTTCCAGCAAAACAAATTAAGTGCACATTGACAAACTCAAATCTATAATCAAAGGCTGCATTGTTGAGTGAGCTACTACTAACGTTGGAAAATAAAAGCCAGGGTGAAAATCAAAACTCAAATAAACGAGTTGCACTGTTGAGTTTTTCACTGTCACTTTCATCTACAAAGAAAAAATGAGATGGTATGGTCGAATGGCATTTGAAATTCCCCCTAAAACAAAAACAGTTCACAGTGAAAAGCGAAAATTATAGAATCCCTACACCAAAAAAAACTTTGAAGTCCTTTATTTACTAAAATTTCAATATTTTTGAAAAAAAATAATGCTATTGGATGTAGATTTTTTATTACAACAATTCAACCATTTGGATTGGAGTTCTTTTTATTTTATAACTAATTTATTACCAATTTAGTATTTTGAATCATTCTCTACTTCTTTCTACGTATTATTTTTTTTACTACATGTTGTACAACTCCAAATGATCTAAACATTTTCAAGTATGCAGCCAACTTGCTTTGAAGAATGAATCCAAAAAAGCACAACTATTTTGGACATTTTTTCATAATCATCTGACCTTGTGAAGTGCAGCTGCCCGATTTTCTGCAAGGCCAAAAAAAAGGATTTTTGCCATTTCAAATGCTAATATTTTGCAATCTACATGGCGGAAATTTACGAAATCTTTTCCTAATATTCTCAAACTAGAATACTACAAGATCCTACGGTTACATGTGTCAAAAAACGATATTTTTCAAAAATTTGGGTGAGAACATAGTCAAGGAACTTTAGGGGTTAAAATGGACATTATAGGAACATTGAAAGGGTTCAAGCATTCTCAAAACCATAAAAATGGAGAAGGCGAGGGGAAAAACAATTTTTCACCAAGAATATTGTCAGGTTCTAGGGGAAAAAAAATGGAGGTTGGTGGAAAAAATGCGGAAGTGTTGGGAAAAAATGGGGAGTGAGGAAGAAAAATGTGTGGATTGGAAAAAAAAATGGGGAGTGGAGAATAAAATAGAGAGTGGGGAACAAAATGGGGAGTGGGAACAAAATGGGGGATGCAAAAAAAGAAATGCGGAGTGGTGAAAGAAAATAAGGAGTAAGGGAGAAAATGGGGATTGGGGAAAAAAATGGGTAATGGTGGAAAAAAAATTGGAGAGTGGGGAAAAATGGAAATTCGGTGAAAAAAATTGCTCACAGGGAAAAAAATGGGGAATGTGAAAATCAACTAGGAAGTGTTAACCAAAAAATAGGGAGTAAGGAACAAAAATGGGAAACACAAAACATAAATGGGGAGTGGGGAAAAAAATGGGGAGTGCAAAAAAGAAATGGGGGGTGGGGAATGCAAAACAAAAATGGGGAGTGAGAAAATAAATAAGGTGTGTGGAAGAAAACGGAGGATGCGAAAAAGAAATGGGAAGTGTGACCTAAAGATGGGCAATGGGGAAGAGAAAAGGTCTACAGGGAAAAAAAATGGGAAGTGTGAACCAAAAATGGGGAGCAAAGAAAGAAATGGGGAATTAGACGCCTTTTGCCCAATTTTATTTATTTTTCTTTTAACAAAACTTTATTATTCTTACTTATATTTTGGAAGATCTTCAAGCATTTCACATATGAATAGGTGAGTTTATTATGGTTTGTGGTTTATGTTCAAAAAAAAAGATTGAGGGGTGTGGAATTGTGGGCAAGAACATAACATTGTAATGATAGTTTGCAGAGAACACTCATGTTTGGTTACAACAAAATTGTTCATGTAACATTCATGATAAATTTAGACATCCATATTTTTTTTAGAGAAGTTTGCTTATTAGATGTCAAATTGTTGATTTGTTTTCTCATCTTATGTTTTTGAACCCCTAAATGGTTTTGACTATGTTTTCATCAAAAACATTCCAAAACTGCCATTTCTAATACAAGTACCAAATTTTAGAAAAAAAAACATTTTTCGACATATGTAACCGTAGGATCTTGTAGTAAGATGGTTTGAAAATATGTGGAAAAAATTTCAGAATTTCCACCATGTGGATTGCAAGATGTTAGCATTTGACTTGACAAAAATCATTTTTTTGTCATTGTGAAAAACTGGGCAGCTGTACTTCACAAGGTCACATTTGTATGAAAAAATGTCCAAAATGGTGGTTATTCTTTGGATTCATTCATGAAGGCAAGTTAGTTACATTCTTGAAAAATCTCAAATCGTTTGGAACTGTGCAACATATAGGAAACAAATAGTAAGTAGAAAGAAGTAGAAAATTACTCAAAATTCTAAATTGTAAACAATTTATTTATGGAATTGCAGGAACCCTCCAAGCCATTCACCGGACACTTTCAAGTCCGAGGCACTGTTACAGTTTAAGGTACCAATGAATCACCCAGCTTGCTAAGCCAGACCATTACTAGTGTCCTTGCTTAAGTGCAAATTCGTCCAAACTCAAAGAATGTGAACAGTAGTGTGCATAACACTACTTGCCCAACTGATTATCAATGCAATAATACAATCCTTCTCTCTTTTCACAAAAATTTAAAGCCACTTCTTAAAACATGACACTTCCTAAAACAAAAATTAAACCAAAGGTTTGACATGAAAATAATGATGATACGACAACCAAATGTATCCTCCGCTGCTGACGAAACCACGTCTTGTCTTGTCTTGTCTTGTCTTTTACAGGAGAAACCAACGCCTGTGATTGAGCTTCAAGCTCCTAGATCAGAGCTCGTGGTGGCTGGGATGATGACCCCAAACTGCTTCAGGAGGAGGACGAGCAGGTTGCGCTCGCCCCATTGGAAACTGCCAAAAGTCGTCCGACATTGAAGACTCGGTGAAAAACAAGAACAGCAGCGCCGACAGCAAGATCATGCCAATGAGCAATGCATACAGCTGCCACTCTGTTCCACAGAACCAACATGTCATATCAGTTGTAGGAGAAGCAAGTGATACTTTGCACAATTCTATCCTATCTGCACAAACCATCGTTTCCTGGACTTGATGTGAAAGTCAAAATCTCCCAGAGTGATGTTCAACCTGAGCTAAACATTTTAACAGTGACTCCGTAGTTGATAAGCAAGAAATAACCGCAATTGTTCAAGGGAGAAGTAAGAAGTCAAATATAGTCTGTAACTTTGCAAAACATATATTCCTATGGTTCAAAAATGTGGGATATGATTTCTTGTTTCTGTTGGTACATTTTGATCCCTCCCTTGAAGCTTCGTCAATGATTCATATCAATCCCTGAAAGCTTTAGATATGAAAGCCGACACTTCTGGCCATTTGGGCGCTTAGCGGTGAAAATTCCAGCGTCCAATTCATAACAGAAAATTAAGCACCGGAAACAAAGAAATGGAAATGCTATGTTGAACAAAAATCTTTGTCTACATTCGTAAGGGAGTATTGATGAGGACTTGCCTCTCCATTCAGACTTCTCCAGCCGACTAACGCGAGCAGTTCCATCTGCTCCCACTGACAGAAGTGACCTGAAATGTGTTCAATCCAACTCTGTCAGCGCAAATGACGTTGCTTGCATATAGATTGTGTTCCTCCAGACACTTGCCTCTCCAGGCAAGCACGTACTATAGCAGAACTGAATTGATATGAATGAACATTCTACTCACTACCAGCTTTGAGCAGGCATCAGACCAAGCTCTCCAAAATTTTGAAAATGGTACCTTCCGTGTTTAGAAAACTCTAATTGCGTGACAGGTGAAACATGAGCACTTCCAATAAGCCGAGTTGCCTCCATTCTCTTCATTAATACTACAATCAAATCTCCCTCTGTCGTCCCCCTGCAAATTCATCAAAGAAATCTCAAATTCGTCACTTACAACAAGGAGAACTTACTAGAATRTCATCCAACAAATCTAGAAAGTAYAGTAAATAATGCTGGTTAAAGGAAAARAACGTAGTAAAGGAGACGACCAAAATTTGTAAGAAACGCAAACGATGAGCAAGGCAGGAGAATACAAAACGAATGGATTCAGTATAACTTACAAGCCCAAAGATTTTCCGTCTCGACTGACGGCGAGACATGAAATAGGGGCATTAGCTAACTTCTTAGAGCCGACTTTGCTCCAATCTACCATGTTCCAAACCCCAATATGACCCTTTCTACCTGCACAAATGAGGAGACACCATGAGTCAACTAGCTGCTAGGAACTCTCCCAGTACTCTAGATCAGTACATTAGATAAGACCGGACATATAATGACAAGAACATAAAATTTGACATCAAACACTTGGATTGGGGTAACGGAAGTCAAAGTGAAGACCATAGAGATTACCCTTCGTAAATGACACGAATAAGAAAGGTTGTGATGAATCACGCGAAAATCTGCAGCAACCGAATTTCTCATCCTGCCATAAAATATTGGTTTCTGTCAGACAATAAATAGGCAACGTAGGAACGAATACATGCCGAGGTGAACACGAAGCGCTCAGATAGTCCAAACTCCAAAAGCCGGCAACAAATTATGTGCACGTTGCCAGTTTCAAATACACATACCTTCGACAGTGATTCTAAATGCCTTAGAGGGTCTCTAACCGATGGAGGAGCGACACAAAAGCTCCTCCAGAATTTACGAAGAACAGAGGATTGTTAATTACTAATTGAAATGCTATCTGCACGAATGTCCATGCGTGCCAAGCATACCTTCTCTCGCTGAAATTGGGCTATCGATTCTCCTTTCGCGATGTCCCACACACGACATGTACTATCCTCAGCCATCGATGCCACATATGCTGAATCATAACTGAAGCATGCAACAGCACCCTTGATCAACTGAAGGTAACCAACCCAAAAATTCAMCGACAATTGTGCACAATTTAGAAGGTAGTGAACCCCTTCTTATGGGAGACTTACTGCGGTGGGTATGCCATGAATAGGCCATAAGTTGAGTACGCATGTTACTGACAAGTAAGCACTTAGAATCTAGTGATTATGACAATGTGAAAGTGCTGAAAAGTCAAATCCTACCCCTGGATTCAGTCACCCTATGAGCAAAGCTTTGAAAATTCTTAACTGATTCATACAATATCTAAAGAAAACAWATCTTCCTGTGTTAAAATCCTCTCCAAAATGGGAGCAAGACCACTGACTTATAACTACTAAATTATGTCCTAAGTTGGTCAGCAAGAGAAATCACGTATGACAAGAAATACGACTTGGTACCTGATATCAAGATCTTGAATTGAACGATGTGCGCGTGGTTCGTCTAGTGCAAGTTCGCAAGTAGGCCAAGCAAAAACTCGAAGGTGACCATCCTGTCCATGATCATAGTTGCAACAAAATGATGCAATAAATATCACAATTTTAAGGGATGCACTACACGCCATGTACCATAGATCCTTCCTCATGTATTGTATGATCCATTSAACGTAATTTAGATCAGCGTGATCAGGGCAAGTATTTCAGTACCTTGCCACCAGTGACTAACACAGAACCATCCCCGTTAAAACATATGCAACTTTGGATCCCAATCCCCTGTAGCAGAWGAAGCTCGAGCTCAGAAGCTTTAAGCTGCACAGGGCCCTTCGGGTT
>VACF01000424.1:0-76799 GCA_006891605.1 Pleurozium schreberi | reverse complement strand
GGTACTGAAAACCTAAAAATGAGAGACCCTTCAAATCCTTCTACAAAACACAAGATGGAACTCTCCAAAGTCAAAGAAACATTCCCTACAACATGTACTAGCATTCACAAAAAAAAATGAAAAAAACAAACACACATACCAAGAAAATTAGAGTTGAAGTGTAAGCTCTCCCAAGCTCTCCTTCACAAGTCCAAGCTTCAAAACCAAACTCCCTCAAAGTCCAATACCCTGCTCAGTAGACATAGAAACAGAAAATGTGTGCTCCCTCCCAAAAAAAACGTTGACACCTAACAAATTGGTTTTACCCAGGTTCAAACATTTACCCGGGGCCCAGCCAAGTAGTGGCAACATGAGTGCCTGGGATGGGGGCCCACCTCCGTGCGTTGGGTGGCGTGTGGAGCCCTCACCAACCTCCATGTGCGCAGGTCTAGTGACACACGGGAAGAGAAGTCGATTGCTTTGGAGCCGTCCAGAACAGAGTTTGTAAAATAGTCCACGCACATGCCTTCAGAAGTGGCGGGTGCCGGCGGTTTCCGCCACCATCCGCCTGTCGGGTTGGCGGATGGAGCCCTGGTGGACTTGAGCCGCGCCTGCGCCAGTTCGCCAAGTGGGGCCAACGCGGTTTAAATTGAGTTTTCTTCAGGATTTTACAATAACTTTTGTGTGGAATTTCGAGGCAGGTGCAGCTTCGTCCCTCCCGATGGTGTGCCTCCAAGGCAGGTTCTAGGGACTCTCTAAGCACAACTTATGTTCTTTTGCTTTAGGTTGTGTTAGGCTTTGATTTGTATCCTCTTTTCTAATTGTGTTTAAGTTGAGAGGAAGACTTACGGTAACCATGGAGGACGAGAGTTTGGTGAGGTTGGTTCTTACAAATACTCCCTTACCTTTTGTAGGCACTTCTTCCTTTCCCATTATTTATTCTATCCCTTCTCGTGCTCCTCCCCCTTCACAACCACAAGTTGCACCACAAGAGCGGCATTGGAGCAATGCCGTTGTAAGATTTTTGTTGTCACAGTGCAAGGAGCATGTGGAGGCTCACAACTCCGTCACGATGCGACAGCATCAGTGGGTGGGAATCCACAAGCTCCTTGTTGCCAAATTTCCTAACGAATCAGGGAGGAAGGTCAAATCGTTGTCTAACAAGTGGGAGAAGCTACGGAGCACTTACTTAAAGTTGAAGAAATTGCGAAATCAGATAGGCGGCGGTGCACAAGACGATGGAGCCAAGTTCATTTGGTACGATGACATAGACGAGATTTTGAGCCTCACTGCCAAGGCCAATGGTGTACCGGGTGGAATGGACCAAGGGGTTGCGGTGCCGGGGACGGGTAATGTCGCAACCTAAATTTTCGATTTTTCTAAGTTAATAAGAAATTGGAACGGAAAACATCCAGTTGGAATCTGGATTCAGTTAAGGAATGGAAGAAAAATAAAAGTTAGTTATGACATTGGAGTAGTGGAGCATCTGGCAGAATCCGGTCTAAAAGTACCTAGGACCGGAATCCTGTCCAACTCGGATTAGGATTGGGTTTAGAAGGACCAAACTAGATTGGGTCCGTAGGCTATATTAAGCTTGAAACTACCAGCATTCCTCCTTTCTCCCTTGCTGTCTGGAATGTCTGCGAATTGATCCGCTCTCCGCCAGCAATTGTTTTCAGGTGCTGGGTAGTGTGAGCAAAGGACTACGAGTGCGAAAGGTTGTTTTGCAGGGATCCGGTTGAGATCGGAGAGTGGTGTGAAGAACGGGACGTGCGGCTAAGTTAGAAGCGGATATTGGTGAGGTTAATTTTAGTGTCCATGCCTCAGCTACGCCGACATAGACCGGGTAGTACTACTCCGACCGATCTCGAAGTAAAGCTCCGGAAGGTGGTTCCGATTATTCCCATGGACGAACTGGAAAAGACCGAGCGTATAGAAGATCTCGAATCCATGGGGTGTTTGGATTTGATCAACAAACCATGGAGATTCCGAGAGGAACGGATGATGCAGGAACTCCTCACACGGACGGGAAATCAATATGACAACACCATCCGCAAATCGCCGAATTAGTGGACGGTATAATTATGGAGAAAGGTTTACGAATTCAAAGAAGGCGGACACAGGATGGCAAACCGGAGCGACAAATACATCAAAGGGAAGTTCTGGGGAGCAGTCAACCCGAAGGATGGATATGCCGTGGAGGTTTGCTTGGATAGCAGGGAGCGCCATTTGTTGGAGTTCCTGATTCCAATCCTGCATCCGGAAAAGTCGATGCAGGTCAAGATTACGCTAAAGAACCTGATTTTCGGATCTTTGAGTGGAATTTGGAAGGTGGATTGGGGCCGGATCATTTTTGATCTGGTTGCCCAACTAGTGAATAGGGTTGGAAAGAGTAGGGCCACACTCGTGAGTCCCTACATCTTCCACTTGTACAAGGAATGCAAATTCCTATTAAACACGGAAGAAAAGACCTTCAAGAATCAGGAGATACTCTTGAAGTATGGGGAATCGGATGAGGATGCAAATGAAAAGAAACTTTCCGATACCAGTTCCGATCGGGATGAAGATGAGGACGACGACAAGGAAGACATCGAACGGAAGAGTAAGCGACATAAGACCACGTTGCCAATTGGGAGGGGAACGCCTCCAAAACAGAATGATCCGGTCGAAGAGGAGGCGCCACAAGAGTCGTAACAACAACCAGCCGGACCGGATCCGCGCCCGACTGCTTCAGAGGATTCAGAAGCAGGGACTTCGTTCGAGGGCCTCATCGGCATCTTGACCGGAATCCGAACAGATTGGAAGGATAAGAAAAGGACCCTTGCCAGCATCGGGACATTGGTGGGGGGCAGAACCAGATAGCAAGTTGTCAGGGAAAGTCACGGAGTGCATCGCAGATCCAGCAGAGAAGTTGGAGCAAGAGAAGGAGATCTGGCGTTTGACGGAGGAGGTCGACCGGTTGAGAGTGGAACTTCTCATAGTACAAGAAGATGGAGCGGCCAGGAAAGAGGCATCTGAAGGAATCCGATCAGTCGCGGAACGGATCACAACAACCGTAGGCATCAAAGGAGAGATTCTGGCCCAAGCAAAACTGTACAAGGAGCTGGAGGAGCAGAAACCTTCCGGTTCCCGAATAGTGAGAGTCCTCTTGGATTACTCGGAAACAATTGAAGAAACTATGCAGGACTCCAGGGGTGCTTGTTGAACGGATTGAAGAATGCAGCAAGAAGCTTATCAGAGTTGGTTGCCTGACCAGAATCCATCTTTCAAACATCATGATTATGAGTGACTTCCAGGATGTGCTTATGTCCTTGGACCGAACGTTTTCAACTCCGGAGTCCAAGAAACAGCCAAAGGTGAGAAGCCCAGGAGTTGGGGCGGAACATATCGGCTTGGGTTTGCCTCCAACTCCTCATGGACCGGATCCTGACACTGAAGGATCACGCATCCGAAAATCGGCAGATACATTTATAGGTACACTACTAGAAAACAACGTCCAAATCAACAAAAAACCAACACTTATTTGTTGATTTGGGTACTAGATTGACCATATTAACATGTAGGTGTTAACTTACGAAAGTGTTCAACAAAAATACAACATAAATGTGTTGATTTGGGTACTTCTTTTATGTTGATTTGGACAGTATATATTTTTTGCCAAAGGAAGCTGACATTTTTTACATGGAATGGCTAATGACTTATCAAATATGCTTGAAAGGAGGCATGATAGATCACCTCACTGGAGTGAAAGAGTCCAAGATCGTTATGGCCAAGGATATTGTGTGTACACTTGCGGCATCTTCCAATATGGGAAGTAATAGTCTAAGAGTTGTTGACTTGATAGGGGTGGATAGGAGAAATCTAAGGAGAGGCATGGAAAGACGTCTGTTATTGGACACTCAGCAAAATGCATTTTGGTTGAACTCTCGATCAACACGTCGGTCCGATGTGTTGCTTGATTCGGTGAAAAAGCTGGTCCTCAACTTCTGGACTTCTGAAACTATTGTCTCTCCCAATCGGAAGGACATTATTAGACACCGGGTGGGAGTTAATCTATACGAGGAGCACCTAGCACACTATTTGCAAGTATCAGAGGTGAGTTTAGGGGCACTCTTTCGATTTCCATTTCATCCTCTGACAGTCTTGCTTTGCAATGGCTACGTTCATACTTTGCATCCAGTCTTTGAGCTTGCTAGTTTTGTTATGCTTAGTGCTTGTAGTGTCTTACATAGGCAAAAATTTTGATTGCTTTTTGCTTAAGCTCTCTTCAGTTGATGTTTCCAAGGACTGTGTACTACAAATGGAATTTTTTTAGTAAGTAAAACCTTATATGCTTTAATCCCACGCTTTTACTTACCACCATGTGCTTTTCCTTTGACTCCTTATGTAATAACAGTCATGAATGCCCTTAGTTTCTTCGTGTACAGCTTTGTGCTCATTAGTCCTTTCCAGAATCAAAAAGGATTCCTTATTGCTGATGATTGCTTCCTACCTTTGTACAGGGATTCTTTAGTGCTCATGACTCCTTTGTAAAGGAGTCTTTAGTGCTTATGAGTCCTTTGTGCACCCGCTGCCTAGGACTCCTTTGCGCTTTGAGTCCTTTTGTGTCTATGGACGATTCCTTTGTGCTAATGAGTCCTTAATGTTTGTAGAGTTTAGGATCCTTTTTGCTGATGAGTCCTTGTGGTTTGGAGACGACTCCTTTGTGCAAATGAGTCCTTCATGTTTGTAGAGTTTAGGGTCCTTTTTGCTGATGAGTCCTTTTGTGTTCGTGGACAATTCCTTTGTGCTAATGAGTCCTTAATGTCTGTAGAGTTTACGATCCTTTTTGCTGATGAGTCCTTGTGGTTTGGAGACGACTCTTTTGTGCTCGTCAGTCCTTTTTAAGGTAATACATCAATGCTTTTTGATTACTATCTTCCATTCATTTGATGATATGATACTGAAAAGTGGCCCAATGACAACTTGAATTCTACACAGCTTTCAAAGAAAAGCACGGGAGCGTGAAGTGTAGCCTCACATCTTTCAATAAGCTCAAACCATGGTGGGTGAGGCACTTAAAGAATTGGAACACCTGTTGCTGCAAGTACCACCAAGAGCTAAGCGACCTCAAAGTCGGAATCAACGAACTACGTGCGGATCCTCAGGGTGTGCATCTAAACTGTTCTTGTGCTTGTGGCATGGTGTGTAATAGTGGTCCAGAATTATTACCTGCATGTTCAGGAAACACTATGGCTTACAATAGTCTTAGCAGCTTGTGGGAGTCCATTCTTTGTGCGAAAGAGGATTTCAAGATGTTTCATAGACATGATTGCTTGCTTGGGGATTGTGCGTCATGTGGCATAAAGTTGTTCAAAACCTGTCCACTTGAGCAATCTTCAGAAAAGCTTGTCAAATGGAAATCCATAGGATCTGAAGTAGTTGGTTATACCGAAGAAGGATTGCCTAAAAAGGCACCAGCGGTTCAGTATCGTGAAACAAAGCCATCGGATCTTTTTGAATACTTGAAGCCTCGCCTAGAAGCATTTCTTGTCCACAATTACATCGCCACTTGGCAAGATCTGCAGTTCAAGAAGTTGTTCAGTTTAGTCCCTAGCGACACTGTCATTTCCTGTGTTGATTTCTCAGAGAACTACTCCATGAAAATCCAAAATGAGACACAAAGTATGCATTGGCGGAGCCAACAAGTCTCGCTTTTGGTACACATAACTTACAGATTAAATCCCAGTTGGTCCCACGAAAACAATGAGCCTATTCTGTTGAAAGAAACTCATTACTATGTGTCGGATGACAAGGTCCATGATTCCTTGTACGTTCAACATTGTTTTTTGATGCATTGGAATTTTATGAAGGGTTTGGGCTTCACCCCCAAAAATCACATTGTTTGGTCGGATGGTTGCAGTGGTCAATTCAAATCAGCTCGGGCTTGGTACTTTATCAGTAGATATCCCAGTTTGACTGTCATCGATGGAGTATTGCCGGAGGGATGTCAAATGCTGTGGAATTATTTTGCGTCTGGCCATGGGAAAGGGGAGGTGGATGGTGCAAGTGCGCTTTGCAAAAGGGAAGTTCGTAAGGAGCAACTCAAAGTCCATGGCCAGTGCGTCCAAAATGCAGAGCAGATGGTGGGGTTTTTGAGGGACGAAAGTAACAAACAGCATCACGAACCAGCTTCTTCCAGAAAATACACTAATAAGTATTTCTGGGAGATCAAAGAAGGGGACATCTCTCATATTTCAGATCTGCAATGTGAGACGGTACCAGGTAGCCAAAAGCAGCACCAAGTGCGGTCTGTTTCCAGTAAGGATCCTACCTTAATTCAATTTCAAGTTCTTTCTTGCTTCTGTTGGGCGTGTTCACAAATGGACATGGATTTTCCTTGCCATCAGAAATCTCATGTAGGGCCTTGGACATTGCGGAGGATGAAACCACAATCAAGTTCCCAAGTCAGATTGCTTTATGATTCAGATGAAGAAGTAGAAGCAGGCTCGGGCGGTGAGTGGATATCGGAGGATGTTTCCATTGGAAACAATATTGCTGTTAGGGCAGATTCAACTGATGATGAGTCGTTCTGGATCATGTTGGTAGATAAAGGGCTACATGTGGTGCAAAATGAGTTCACTGATCCGTCCGGTAGCTCGTATGTTCCTGGCGATCAAGTCTTACGAGGATACTGGTATGAACATCTTAGGGCAAGAAGTCGGACTTATTGGTTGAGAGATGATAAGCCACAATCATTTGTTTTTTCTCACTTAGTAATAGCATCTAAATTTTCGATGCTCCCAACTGCTCATGCGGTGAAGGGCTCTTTCGGAAGTTATGAGGTCAAAGAGGATGTCTTAAGTATCATTCTAAATGCTGTGCTTGAAGCAGAGGTCCTTGATTAGGCATCTACCGTACTCTCTACGGTCTTCCTCTATTTGTTTTCTGCATGTGTACAGAATGTTTTCTACGTGTTTGGTGGTTTACGGTGACATTCAAGGCAGACGCTCTTTCCTGCAGGATTTGACAGCTCAAATTTTCTRGCAGTGTGTGGATTTTTTTCAGGTAAGGGAGGAGGTCTATTAAATTCTGGATGTCCATTACCGGTGAATGTTGTTTTGCTTTCCATTTTCATTGAGTGAATGTCATTGATGATCTGGAACTAATTCCGCGCGGTGGTGCTGTAGGTTCAAGGCTTGTGGAGGATGAATTCGGCGGAAAGGGTGTTTGGTGATGTAGGTTTACAATATTTTTTGGCAGCACAGGCATTTAGTGAAGTAGCTTGGATTTTGATGTACTTACGTGTTAGTGTTTGTTGAACACTAAAATCTGATTAGTGTTTCTTGAACACTAAAGTATGTCGTTCAGGTTGATAAATGTAGCCCTTTTTCATATATATATTTTGCATTAGTTTTCAGTTGTAGACAACTTATGGCCTCAATATATATAGTATTTCTCACTCCAAGATTGTAAGTGCAAATTCAAGCAAGAGTTTAGCGTGATGTTGCAGTAACTTACAAGGATGCAGACATGTAGACGTTAATTTCAGTGACAATGGGGAGTTAGAAAATGTTCTTCTCCATTCCGTTCTCAAGTTTATTCATTGGTGCGGGTTCTGAAACGGCTGTTTCGATTTTGGGCTTACAGTATTTATGGGTCAATTTATGGTCTTTGCAGTCATTTAAGAATGTGCAGGCACTTTGGACGGCCAAATCTCCCTTAAACAGCATCCAATTTGAAAGTCGCCAACTCACTTAATCCCTTTTGAAACAGTATCCAAGGTAAGAGCACCCGAGGAGCTACATTGTGCTTCATTAGGATTTCAGCATGTTAGGCTGTAGTACCCAAGCACCCAATAAGAACATGAAGGATCCCACCCACACCAAACACCATCCTCCTTCTGAAATGTTTAATAATACATTAAAAAGAGGAATTCACAAGTATTTTTTGCACTTAGACAAAAAAAACCCAAGCTCTCAAAGGCACCAAACTTTTAGAACTAAATTAATTTTAAGGGATATTTTAGGCTGTACATAAAAATGGTCCCGCCTCCCTTCTTGTGCTAAAAGAATATCTTTGGCTCTTCCGCAATGCACCTTTCTGGTTTGTGCTCGGCTTCTCCTTTGGATGATCTTCCTTGTTTCCACCCTCCACAGCAACAGAAATTTCATCGTCTTTCAACCGTTCTTCCAAGCCCATTGAAAGAATTTCTGAAGTATAAATCATAAGTTAGTCATAGTCGTGACCACAACACAAGCAGTGCAACAGACCTATTCAGTTGAGAATTTCAAAAAACGAATGATGAAAACTAGGTGATTGGTAGAGACTCAAACCTTCTTGAGCAGCACATTCAGTAACAAGTGGCACCTCGGTACCCTTGAGATGCGCATCACTGCTGCCACCTTGCGGATGAATTGGTGAATCGCCAAATCTGGTGACAAGCGAATCTTGGACACCTGACTTTTGGGTAGGCAAGCAGCAAACTCTTCACAAGCGATTTGCTAACATGTGATTTTTTCGCAGGCGAATTCACTTCCTCTCCTACATTTGTCCTGGTAAAACCGTTACCCAGGTCGTCTTCAACTGATGGCATCACTGTAGCTTGAGGTTCTGTTTCACCTTTGTTACCTACAAATGTTGAGCCTGATGACCCAAGGCAGTCACTCAGTTTTTGAGACCCTGCAAACGAGTAGTACAYCCACCCCAAACCCTCAGTCCTTAGTCCCTGAATTCATAAGTACAAAGCACTTCCAAGATTGTTTATGCAAAAGYAGGTCCAACAAAAGCAATCTGGTTGAGCACCCAAAGCTCGACCCAAAGTAAAAGGATTGAGCACACAGAGCACTGAAGGAGTATTAAACACCCAAAGCACTAAAGGAGTATTAAACAGCATAAGCATAATGACTGGACATGGACCCAAGTAATAAGCACTGTAATAAAGCAAAAGGACCAAACACCCAAAGCACAAAGCAAAGGACCAAACATCCAAAGCACAAAGCACTGTAATTAAGTAAAAGGAACCAACACCCAAACCCCAAAGCACCATAATTAAGCAAAGGACCAAGCATCCAAAGCACAAAGCACCGTAATTAAGCAAAGGACCAAACATCCAAAGTACCTAAACCGCAGCTAAAAGGACCTTCAAATCCTAAGCACAAAATATGAACAAAAGGACCCTAAGTACTAATTAAGCAAAAGGACTAAACAGTCAAAGCACAGAGCACTCAAAGCAAGAGGATTCCACACCCTGAGCGTAAGGGCAGTCCTAAACTCAACAGTGAACATCGTAAGGAAACAGACTACTTAGTGAAAGGAAATGTTACCCTAAAACCCTAAGCAGAAGGACTGTATAGGAATTCCGGCCAAGGGTTTGAACACCAAAAGCAAAAGCACTGAACTTGCTCATGAAAATGCTACGTACAATTTTGCGCACCATTGTGGAATCCCGTAAGCACCGATTCAATAACTGTAAGCACGAATTAGAACACCTATAGCAGTAGTTTCAAACCCTGAAGCAATAAACCAGAACCCGCACTAAGCACTCAGGTGAATACCCACATCAACAAGCTACCCAAAGACAGCATGGAAGTGAATGAATGCTTAGGTAGCGTTTTTTCCTTACAATTTGTTACTTGAAGCCCGCTGTCGTCTTCAAAGCCGAGTTTCACGTCATTTCTGACGTCTGTGGGATCCAACTTAACTATTGTCTCTGGGAGCTCCACTTCCAAATTTTTTAATCCAAAGGACCGCCACCAACTTGGGTGAAATAATTCACCACAAGTCACACATCTATTTTGCTTGCCACAAAGACTAGCAATACAGAATGGGTGATAAACATGCCTACAAGAAGCAACTATGATATCAAAAAAAGAAAAATGTCCGTTGCAAAATGCACAAGGCTGCAGCTCAAAGATAGTATCGTCCCATTCACTGTCACTGTGTGGAACAGGTCTTGGGCAGAGAAACAGTCCTGCACCTTGTTTCAGTGAGTGAATGTGGTCCTCAATTGCTGCTCTACGACATGCCATCTCGGTAATTTGCCTCTCTAGAACTTTGAAATCTGAATTAGACTTCCAAAGCCCAATCTCAGCATTTTGGTACAATTCTTCGCCTTGCACAGCCCTTCTGTTGTTTTCTTCCAAGGCAAATCTAGCAATTTCTAACTTCCTAGCATTTTGATCTTTCTCAACTTTGAATGCGTTAATCATCAGAAGGAGAGGCTCACCGTCCGCAGATGTTTCCTCGTTGCCTTTGACTGCAATAACTTGACCAAAATGCACTCACTTATTGTTTAAAATCAAGGCCCACAACCAACAGTAGTGGAATCACTTTTGAACCATAAAGGTTTATGGACCAAACTTTAAGAAACTCAAACGCATTCAACTTGTAAAACCTGAACTTGCAATCCCCAGGAGATCCCAACACTGTGGTGTCCAATCATTCATGCATCTTAGAGAAAAGAACACTAAAGCTTCGTTACCTGAACTACAAATACTAAATATATACAAACACCCCAAAAATAAAGGAGAAGCTCCCTAAACCCTCAAAACTCTGACAAGAAAGGTGTGAGGTGTGAGCGCAGCACTTACAGCTTGCGTCAGACAAGAAATTTCAGCCTCTATCGACAACAAAGCACAGTCAATGCCCTTCACAGTCTCTTCAGATTCTTTGGCCGCACTTTTTCGATCATCCATGCTGTACTGAAGCCCGATGATTCGGTCTCCTTCTTTTTGGCGAGCTTCACCAAGCAGCGACAACCTCTTGTTTGCAGAATCTAACAATTCAATTTCGGATTGCAAAACATCTTCAATTGCTGCAAGATCTGCTTTAGAAACTGGGCGCTTCTCTTGCTCAAGACCGGAGCTGAATTTTGTTAGGATGCTTGACGCCGATCTCTTCGGAATTCCGAGCTTGGTGCCAGGCTTTCCCACTTTATTGGCAAATGAATAAACAGGTGGGCTNCAAGTCACACATCTATTTTGCTTGCCACAAAGACTAGCAATACAGAATGGGTGATAAACATGCCTACAAGAAGCAACTATGATATCAAAAAAAGAAAAATGTCCGTTGCAAAATGCACAAGGCTGCAGCTCAAAGATAGTATCGTCCCATTCACTGTCACTGTGTGGAACAGGTCTTGGGCAGAGAAACAGTCCTGCACCTTGTTTCAGTGAGTGAATGTGGTCCTCAATTGCTGCTCTACGACATGCCATCTCGGTAATTTGCCTCTCTAGAACTTTGAAATCTGAATTAGACTTCCAAAGCCCAATCTCAGCATTTTGGTACAATTCTTCGCCTTGCACAGCCCTTCTGTTGTTTTCTTCCAAGGCAAATCTAGCAATTTCTAACTTCCTAGCATTTTGATCTTTCTCAACTTTGAATGCGTTAATCATCAGAAGGAGAGGCTCACCGTCCGCAGATGTTTCCTCGTTGCCTTTGACTGCAATAACTTGACCAAAATGCACTCACTTATTGTTTAAAATCAAGGCCCACAACCAACAGTAGTGGAATCACTTTTGAACCATAAAGGTTTATGGACCAAACTTTAAGAAACTCAAACGCATTCAACTTGTAAAACCTGAACTTGCAATCCCCAGGAGATCCCAACACTGTGGTGTCCAATCATTCATGCATCTTAGAGAAAAGAACACTAAAGCTTCGTTACCTGAACTACAAATACTAAATATATACAAACACCCCAAAAATAAAGGAGAAGCTCCCTAAACCCTCAAAACTCTGACAAGAAAGGTGTGAGGTGTGAGCGCAGCACTTACAGCTTGCGTCAGACAAGAAATTTCAGCCTCTATCGACAACAAAGCACAGTCAATGCCCTTCACAGTCTCTTCAGATTCTTTGGCCGCACTTTTTCGATCATCCATGCTGTACTGAAGCCCGATGATTCGGTCTCCTTCTTTTTGGCGAGCTTCACCAAGCAGCGACAACCTCTTGTTTGCAGAATCTAACAATTCAATTTCGGATTGCAAAACATCTTCAATTGCTGCAAGATCTGCTTTAGAAACTGGGCGCTTCTCTTGCTCAAGACCGGAGCTGAATTTTGTTAGGATGCTTGACGCCGATCTCTTCGGAATTCCGAGCTTGGTGCCAGGCTTTCCCACTTTATTGGCAAATGAATAAACAGGTGGGCTGCCACACGATGCTCCACCGCTACCTTGGGAATACCTAGTGCACCCTAATCCCGATTCCAGCAATCTGCTCTTGTCCAACTCCCGTTGACACCGATCAGCCTTCTCCCTTGCCGTAGAAGCAGCCGCTGTTGCCAAATCGACGTCCTCACCCTTGCACTCCAAAATGAAGCCTTTCACGACCCATAGCATGAACTCATTGTTCGTCACGTCCTCCGTCCCATATATCTTACCATACAGAGTAACAAGCTCCTGTCTAGTTTTTAGGTGGAGCTTGGTGTTCGTTGTCCTATACGTACTAACTTTCCCCCATACCTCTTCTAAATCTTCAGGAGTAACGACTGAAGTATCCACAACCGACTTAGGGTTCAAGCCAGTGCACCCTAAACCCCTGACGTTCACGAAAAAACTCACCGTTTGCTCCCTTAACAAGGCTAAATCTTGGGCTAATTCTTGGGTGGACCTCGGCTCCGGCTTCACTTTAACTCTACCACTGCGGTTTCTCTCGGCACTCCTCACACTCATCGGTTTTGTCACGGTACCCTCCATTATTGATTCAATGTGATGCAAAAAACAACAAAACACTAAAGTGAATCCGGCATTGTACACACAGACGACCTGAAACCTTAAGCGCCCAATTCCAATAAGGGTGCACACAAAGAAAAGACTAAACCGCAAACTCAGAGCTTGAAGAATGACACTGTGGTCAACATCGCCAACACTCTTGCGGCACTCGAAGATCAACCCAAAAATCAGAGCTGAAATCGCAGCAAGTACAACTCAGCGCAGCGACAACGGACCCTAAATTTCCAAACCAGTCGGATGCCTGCACAGCAAGACTGATGAACCCAAAACTGTAATCGCACGTTGGAGCAGACACAAACAGATGCCATCCTAAACCCTAAATCGTTGCGATCAATGTCTGACAACTTCTCCTCTTCGAATTCAAAATTCTTTGACTCCTACGACTTGCACACAGTCATCTTGACTCATCCGACTTTAAACCAAAGCACCCCAGTAAAGTAGTGAAGGAGGTGGCGCAACTAGCTCCTATTATCTTGTTTGGACCCATAAGCAATTTTAACACCCTCATCATCAAATACTATTAATATCTTTCACTCTACAAGTGTACTGTTGTGTTTTTATTCCTGTGTGATTTCTAAAATGAGGTGCACATAAGCTAATAGGAGCCACCAAAGGAGTAATAACTCCTTTTTTGGCTCTCTTTTTGTAAGTATTTTAATTTTGTACTTAGAACCTTTCAAAAAAATTAGAGTCATATGTAAGATATTACATGTAGATTGTTATGTGAAAAGAAATTTGACATTTGAAGAAGGTTTGGGATTAAAAAGGGACTAAAATAGGGGTGTAACAAGTGCTTTTAGGTGCTTTAGAGTCTTTTTCTAGATGAAAACTGTTGAAAATTGGATGGAAGCTGGTTACTCGTGCACAGTGGATGAAACATTGGCCAATGAAGCCGTTGGCGAATGAAACGGTGACGTGGACTTGCAAGCGAAGTATCTTCGTCCTCCCACGTTTAGGGTTTCCAGAGTGGAGGCAAATTGATAGCTGATGCATTGTGTGTAGGAGACAATGTGGCCGTGCGGGCACCACTTGAAGATGAGCCCTACTGGTTGATGCTTGTGGTAAAGCCAGCGCATACTGTACAGGAAGCCTTCATTGACCCAGAGGGAAACCAGTATGGACCTGGAGATGTAGTGTTCGGTGGTTTCTGGTATAAGCGGTTCCGAGAGGGTAGTCGGACCTACCTGCTTAGGAATGATAAAGAGCCTAGTTTTGTCCATAGTCATGTGGTTTTGACCTCAAAATTCAGCTTACCTCCTATCACTCATCAAATTAAGAGTAGGTTTTCTGGATTTAAGTTGTCATTGGAGGTCAAGGAGATTATAGATGAAGCCCTTCGGGATGCAGTGATGCTTGATTAGAGGCTTTCATTATTCTTCATGTCCTTTGCCTTGATTAAAGTGATTGGAGTGGAAGTTGATATTTTCTTCAATTGTGACTTGTGTTGGTTGTTTTTGTAGTGTAGGCTAGAGTAGGACAACCTTGTTGCATTGGGCAGTTTCAGAGGTTCGATTCCCCCTTGGTTGAATCTGATCAGTGGCCTGCAGTAGTTCAGGTTCAAGGTATATTGATGTACTGAAGTCATGTGCTCTCATTTTACACAATTGAGAGTTGTAATTTTTGTCTAGCCTTCAGTAGAGCTTACATGCTGCTCGCATATTGAATGTCAAAAATCTATTTCCGCCCATGCCCATGCTTGTGATCCAAATGCCATCTTCGAAGCTAGGTAGTAACCTTAGAATGCAATTCGAAAGGTGCAATTGTGTGCATCTTTTAACCACCACTCACGCTGAAATATGCGGCGTAAGGCACAACAGTTGATGCATAAAAAGACAGCACATATATGATATTCTACTCTATTTTTAAGGGCATGGATATATTTGACACTTGAATTTCTGTTTTTGCGTGGACAGTTGGCTCCTTCTATAAGTACTGTAGTCCGCAGACCACCATGTGAGTGAGGAATCCAAGGACCACATTAATATCACAGAAGGAGAGGTCGGCTGCATGAGCTGTAAAACCGGCTGGCCAATGCAGTCTGTATATTAAGTTCCGTTTTGGGGGGTTGTTGACCAAATGGAAATAACCATTGCATTAAGACAAACCAGAAACGAAACATCCAGGCCCAAGTGCTGGAAATGAAGAGAAAAGAGCAGGGCTGAAAACAAAGGAACAACCTAGTGAAACGAAAACAAACAYATAGAAGAAACTTTCTTGCTCCACGAAATAACGGGACCATGTCTAGAAGCTAAAATAGGGGAATAAAGCCAAAACATTAAGTTTCTTTTTTATTTGTGTGCTAGAGTCCTTCATCCTTGTGAGTTAATTTGTGTGTGAATCATTCACAGTGCCATTGCAAAGCAATGAAGCCTAATCAACGGTGAGATATCAAGAAGTTTGCAAGAAGTATTTTGTGTTCATTCGTAAACCCTCTTTGGGGGGCATATTCACTGAAGAAACATAAGATCTGGAATACATGTGTTCAAAGACTTCACTTGAATATGATTTGGAAGTGCTAAAAAAACATGTATATTAAAGCTTTTGCACACTTCATRGGCTAGTATTTGGAGACATTCACCTTCAAATTGGAAAAGAAYTGCAATATCCAAATGTTGTATAGATATTTGTTATAAATGTTGTGAATTTTGCACACGGTTGAATCCAAATAATAGTCATTCGAGAATTTTACCATTTTATGTAATATATTAAATATGAAAACTAAAAAGAATGTTGTACATAATGATTATTGCAAATTATACTCATAAGAGAATGCATTCTTTATTTCAATTCTTGATTGTGAATCTTAGTATTTAGAGCTTATGGCTTAAAAGGTTCAGGGAGTGCATAGTTTTTCAATCGATGAATAACAAATCATGGTCTCCATGAATTTATATGGTCAACGTAGATTTGCTATCGAAGGCATGAATGCCTCTACACTCTATTATTGGTTTCTGATAAACCTCGAGGATAATCCAAGTTGTTTCAAATGCGGTGTGGTCACTTAGGCTACCATTTTAATTAATTGGGTGCAATGCTAAATCCTACAATGTTTTCAAAATGGTGCTGATATAATATAATTTGCAAAGTTCATTTCCATGTTTACAAATGATCATAATTATCCTCACTTTTGTTTTCTTATTTAATATGCCAAGCATGTCATGTAATTGCTAATGACATGAAGAAGATTCTATGTTCAAATTAAAGGTAGGACTTCATACAATTAAATTTCTAAACTTTAGGTTGGATTAATTTGAACTTGAAGTTCCAATGAAATGGAAAAGCTTCTATGTGACAATTTCCATTCAATTAATCTATAATCGACAAGACCCTAATGGTTGGTAGAGGTCCAATATATCAAGTATTTGTTTTCACCTAACACTGTACATACTAATCAGATGAAGGAGCTTTGACCCTTGTTTGTTGTACTTACAGAATGGCATCAAACAAAGCTTTAAATGTATAGAAGATGTTGATTGGAAGCTACATTGAAAATTTCATGCAACGATTCCAAATAACTTGAGGTCACTAGGGTTTGCCCAAATTTGAAAAAAAATCACAATACACTCACTAAAAATCTATAAGTTCCTCGATCAAAGAAATAGACCTCATGTACATGGACACATAACGTTATGAGTGGACAATCACTCATTTTTTTTTGATTGAAAATTCGCTACCAAAAATATACCTAACCCTAAAAAAAAAGATAGTATTCAAAATTCATATCCTTCTTTTCACTAGATGAAATACCTAAACCATGCGGTTTTAACATGTATGATCTATTATATACTTAAGTATGWTAAGAAGAATAGGGACAAGGGTACATTTTTAATTTATTTAGTTTVTTTTGGTGCACTTGAAATGTTATGTTGCTATATTATTCTCTCGTAGCCCTAAAAGGAAACTAGTTGCCTCTACTTTGACTCTACTAGAAAATTATTTGTAAGATGAACGCACAAGTTTGGGATGAACAATTGGAATATCCTCCCTTGTAGTAGTGAATGCTTGTACTTTTCACTTTAACAAGGAGGGTATTTGTACAGGGCAAACTCTTGAATCATTGATCACTTTTAGGATAGGACAAGTTTGCCTATTACGTGAGTCCACATTATTAGCTTGAGAGTTGAAGCACTTGTATGTTTGGGATGCAATTGGAAGTGCATTGAAAAATCAAGAAAACAATTCCAGCACTCATGTTTATTAACTATTCAACTATTCCAAAAAAATAAAGCTATATTTGAATCCAATGCTATTGAAATAGCCCCAGACAAAATTCATATCATCTCAAATACGGCGATAAACAAGTGTCTTAATATCGGGTCACCGGACCCAAGAAACTGCTCGCAATAGAAGAGAGTTTAATTATAGCGGTTGTATTCAGCCGAAAATGTTATACTGAAATTATAACTTCACCTGAACCTTTGATGTCGAGAATTTCCGTACATGTGCACCAGTGAGGATTTCGTGCGAGGTGTACGCAGTGTACGTTATCAATTTCAATTTAGGGTGCTTAATTTGCTTTGACGACGTGCACATTGAAGATGTATTGACAAAGCATTTGCCTGGATCAGACGATCAAAAGAAACACCTCAAAACTACAACTTCTGCAAGCTAATCCAGGACGACTTCAACAACCACCACCTGCGCGCCTTGACTTACGGGACATAATGCCTACCCAAAAATTGCCTGAAAACCAGTCAAATGCTTGCACTCATCTTTCAGCTAGTTCGAAATCAGGCAACTTCTATAGGTTTGACACACAACTTCAAGTTCCCACAATTGATCGGAGGACCTTGATACCAAACGAAGTCATGAAATACAATCTGATGATCTCCTGCTTGAACCGCAAGATAACATTCTGGCATGTCCATACAAGAAATGTAAACGGATTTGCAAAGCAAGGTCACCACAATTTAACTGAGTAATATTACATAGAATCACAGCTCAAGTGTGCTTAAGCTTGCTCCTAGTGATGACTCGACCCCTTGTCTCCGCAACTACATCAGCAGCATGCTCTACCTGTCCTTTTCTACACRAGGGCCTACGAGCAGCAGGCTTCTTTGGGGTCTGCACCGATGACTTTGCCCCAACATTTGCCTCCTTGCCTCCATTGGATAAGGATGTCAAGCTCACCTTCTTCCTTGTACCTGTTTCTTGTACAGCAGGATTCAAGGCTCGTTTCAAGGAGGAAGAGTACCTTCTTGGTTCTGCTCCATGCGGTACAGCATCCTCCAATTGTGAACCTGGATCAACCCGTTCCATTTCTGCAAGCATGGCCCAGCCAAAGAGCACTCAGATTATTCACATGAATTTTCCAGCAGAGATGTCATTCAAATGCCACTATCAGCTATGCACAGGAACTAGTGTAAGTCCAGAAGCAGACACATCTTCCTTGGGTGCTTGTACAATACAACATACCTTTCAAATCGACTGAATGTTGCGGTGTATTGTTGTGAAGGCAAGCTTCTGCTGGAAGTACATCACAACCATCTAGATTTGCTGGGACGCTATGTGGAGGTAGCTTCTTTGGTGGTGATTCCACTTCTTCTGCTTCTTCAGCTGCTGGCACCTGTAGTTCCAGGCTCTCATTGTATAACGTAAAATCTTTCAATTTGCTGCCTGAAGTGCATGGAACCAGCACTTGATGTATCGATTTGCATGAGTCCCAATCAGATTGTCTTCCTCTTGATTGTGACCCTACACGTTCACCCAAACTATTCAACACGTTGAAATTGTGATAAGATAGAACAAGAGCAAGGGTATAAAGCAAGACACAATTGTGCAAAATTCAACACACGTATTCAGGTTGTGTGCATGGAGCTTGGCACAATATCAAAAAACATACAGGTGTAGCACCAAAAGCAAAAGGCTGCAACAATAGACGCACACCCTTGTAGCACCTAATTAAAGCAGCCAAGTACCACTGTAAGAACCGAAGCCAACACAAAGGAAAAAAGTAGAATAAACCAACCAAGCAATGGCCAAACCAACCAAGCAAGGGCCAAACCAACCAAGCAAAGGCCAAACCAACCAAGCAAGGGCCAAACCAAGCAAAGCACCACCAAAGCAAGCCAAACAAAATTCAAAGCATGTCACCACTCTAGAAACACCAAGTGTGCAATACCCAACCCAACCAAGCACCACCACAGGAAGCCAAGCGACAAAAAAAGACCTAAACCACTCAAGAAGCACCGGGTGTGCATTCCAGGAGCACTAAAAGCACACCCCAGTATCAAAAGCACTTGAAGTAGACCAAGCTGCACCAACAGCACACCAAAGCACATTCTAGGAGCACATCAGAAACTAAGAACCATCCAAAAAGGCAAGCAACCACAGAGACAAAGCAAGGGGCCACTGCAAATCTTCCCAAAGTACAACACACTCGACACCAGTAGCCAAGAAGTACCAAAACAAAGCCCTGAAGCACACAACGAGCCAAAATTCACACAAGCAGCCCTACATCAAGTCATCAACCAATGATTAAACATGTGAAGCAACAAAAAAAAAGTAGGGGTAGCAGGACTCACATTCTCGAATGGGAGCACCAAAGGAATCCTTGAACGTCTCGCTGAGTTCTTCGATGGATTTTGCTAGAGCAGTCTTACCACCGTTGTCTTCCAAATCAGATTGAAGTTCACGGAAACCAAAGGATTTCCGCCAGGCAGGGTGAAATGGCCATTCACAAGTCACACAATTGTTCTGAGTATGTACAAGCTTGGTGATGCAAAATGGGTGATAGAAATGTTTGCAGCATAATGTGATCTAAAATTGCATCCCTCAACCTCTACACCTCTACTATCTCCCTACAGACCATCTTCATGCTTTCGTCAAAATGTAACATGTTGTGACTAGCATCTTCATACAAATCTTGAGCTCTCTTGGCTTTTCTCTCAACGTCTTCAAAACTGAATTTAGCAAACTCTACCTTYCGAGATAACACATCCTGTTCAGACCTAAGCTCTTCTAGACGCTTTAACCCTAAAAAAAAAAATCATTCCCTTCATCGTGATTGTCCTTGAATTCCTGGATCTGCACAAAAATGGTTTCTAGTCATCAAGCTCTGAATGGTTCCAATCACAGCTTTAAGTACAAGCCGGTTTCTAGTCATCAAGCTCTGAATGGTCCCAATCATAGCTTTAAGTACAAGCAGTCAAACAAGCTGAAACAACAAAAATGAGAACTTTAAATTCAACTTCTACGCTAGGGTTGTGAGGGGCAGAAATGACTCACAATCTTCTCTGCTACTTCAATCTGCTGCAGAATTTTGTCCAAGTCACCTTGTACAATGTTAATGTTATCAACGGCCTCTTGCTTGTCAACAAGCCGATCGTCCATGCCAAATTTGAAGGCAATTATCTTGTCTGCAATAGTTTTTTGAGAGGACTCCAAAAGCTGCTGCTTGCTTCTTGTATTGGCGAGCAACTCCTCCTCCACCCTCAAAACCTCCACAGCGGCAGCTACTTCCATCGCCGAGATTTGAGGCACTGAAAAAGCAGAAGTCTTGCAAAAAAACGACTTGAACTTTTTTTCAGAAGGTGCCACACCTCGATTAGGGAGCTTTGAGTAAGACCCAGAGGGCTTCAAAACCCCAAGCGCTACACGTAGAAGCTCCTCTGCTTCTTCCTCGGACAAATCACGTTTCAGTAGTTCTCCTTCCAACCGAGATGCTTGGACCACAGCTGTGGAGGCTGCTGCAGAGGCCCAATCTACCTCAAACCCCATTTGCTTGGCAATGTAGCCCTTCACGACCCACGTCATGAACTCCTTGTTCGTCACCTCCATCTTACCATAAATCTTAAAGTACAACTGCAGCAGCTCCTTCCTTGTTTCCGGCTTCAACGTGATATTTGTTGTCTTATATGCGACGCACTTGCCCCAAATCTCTTCGATCTTCTTAGGTGTAATGCAAGACATATCTGAAGCAAGCTTTGGGTTCAAACCCGACCCAGACAATCCCCTTTCTTTGATGAAGAAATCAGTAGATTGGGTTTTCAAACCCCGTAGCTCTAACAACATGTCTACCACAGAGGGAGCTAGCTTCAACACTCTGGGTTTCCGATCCAACAAAACCCTCCTCTCCTTAGACAATTTTGCAGAGTCACCCCGACCAATTACGGCTTCCATTGTTTTCCAAAACTCTGCTAAACTACCGCTACAGGATTCACCTTTTTGCAAGCAAAATTGCAAAAAATGACTCTGTACTCCCTGCCTGGCATTTTGTGGTAGTCATTTTCTAGAGAAATCACTAAATAAAAACTAGTGCATGACTACATCATGACTACCAAGCACGTAATACCAGTCATTAACTACTTGCTTTTGCTTTGCTACTCTTCTTCATGTAAGGCTCATGATTGTGTATTGTTAACCATTTTCAAAGTTCAATTGTGCTTTTGTCTGCAGTTCTCTATGGGGCAGCAGGTGATGCTTCTCAATCCAAGGCAACGTAAGCAAGCTGTGGCTTCGGGTGTGATAAGCGGCGTGTGGAGGGAGCATAGATACTATTTTATGGACATTCCAACCTCATGGTTCAAAGTGGATGTAATGGCCGTGATATGGCCACTTGTCTCACTTATGTTTCCCAATGATGATGCGCAGCAGACAAAATTGAAGGATGTGCTCAATTCCAATGCACTTTGGGACGGAAAGAACATGAAACTGGTGAATTGAAAGCTGACTTCCACATATTTATGCTTATATTTATATGTAGCAAGGTTGTTTTCCTTGAGCTTGGAGGCATATTACATATACTTAGCATACTATCTTATAATGGCTTGTAAACGCATATATCTACATAAGAAGGTTTTTTTTCCTTGGCTTGAAAGGCATACGACATATACATAGGAGAGTATCCTACAATGGCTTTTGCAATTTTGTAGAAGTATAGGAAGTGAAGGTACGCATTTGTAGCCATTACGCAGTATATCCTTTGTAATGGCAACGTTGTGGCATGAATCATTCTATATAATAAATAAGATGTTGAAAGCCAGCTAGTGTGTAAAAGTTTAAGCTAATGGAGTCACTTTTTGGGTTGTTGCGTGACCATTGTACCTATTACTCTTCAAGGTATCATGTTGTTGCTCACATCTTTTCCATTGTCATTCATAGTGATACATCATGTTCTAAATGATTACAGTCCTTGCGCTGCAACCTTCTATTTGCAGTGATTTTGTAATAATTCTTTTGTGAGATGACTCCAGAATGGAACTCTTTGTACAACTTCATTCTCTATTGGTAACTGGATTATTACTATCATATTACTATAGTAGTCATAGAATGAAACTCAATATATGAAGAAATAACTAGTTAGTAGTAATTTTCTGCTCGATGACTATGGAATGGAACTCTTTGTACAACTACATTTTCTATTTGTAAGTGTAATATTACTATCATATTACTGTCATAGTCATAGACTGAAGATCAATACATGAAAGAATAACTACCATGCAATAATTCTTCGCTTGGATGACTACGAAATTGATCTATTTCTACAACTACATTTTATATTTGTAACTACAATATTACAATCATATTACTGTAGCAGTCATAGAATGAAGCTCAATATATAAAGGAATGACTATAAACAAGTACTATTATAATGGATAGACATGTGGAAGTGACTCCAAACCAGCCAATGAATGCTTGCCACATCATCCATGGTAGGACCCACCATATCTTTCTAGCACATGCATTACTGAACAATGACTGCACAAGTGCACAACAGCAGGACACGTCAGATTCAGAATGAAATCTCATCCTTTATTAATCCGTCACATCACAAAAGCCAGCTCACCAGCTCTATCCATGTCGTTCATGCCCCGTCAGAAGTTGAATCCACATCATTCACCCAATCAGCAAGTCACTTGATGAAGTTCCACATCAGATGTTGGATGATAAATAACCCCTTTGTCTTAAATGACTGTATTGTCGGAAATAACTTGGTCCACAATTACTGCAAATTGAAAATGATGTTGCAGTCACACTACAGTCGTATATGTCCAAAATTACTGGGTTTTCAGTCATTTTTTGCAGTTATTTACATGCCTTTTTCTACTAGTGAAGCCAATGAGCAAGGATAAAGTAAACTATACTTTGGCATCCATGGTTTATGCCGAACTTGTGTTGGCTCGCAAAGTGCATTGGAGCACGTATCCTAAGACATCAGCAACGTCAATTCAACTGCCCTTTTATGAAAAAGACATTCCTGATACATTCGTATCAAATGTCAAGCTTTCCGAAGGCCAAGCTACATCACCGAATGGTCCGAATGCACCCAAAGAAGTACGGAATGGCGTTCAAACGGAAAAGCAGGATGTAGAAGTTACATCGGTGGAAAAGAAAGAAGACCTTTCTCAATCCAGCGAAACAAAGGACAAATCACATGATCTAGCGGAACGGAAAGACATTCCGCTTCAAACCGAAGTGGATGGTATTGGAGGAAAAAGTAGCGCTGAAGGTGAAAGTAGCAAAAAAATTACTACGGAGAGTGTGTCTTCTGGTGTACATTTGGGAGTGGTTGTGAAGGACGCTCTCACATCATCTGTGAATCCCATACCCCTCGTATCAAATATAGTGGGGCACACTTTTGTATTTAAGGTGCTTCGTCTTCTAGAAGGTTCGACTACGTCTCTGGATAAGTCCAAGAAACTGAAGGAGGAAGAGGTTCCCGTCAAAGAACTAGAGAGGGCAACCGAAAGAATCACTCAGCTTCTTGACAGCAATGCATTGGGGGATATTACTAACAGAGAAGATTATGAGGACGCGAACCAAAGACAAAGTGCATCCTCAAGCCAAAAGCTTACAGTGTTGCCTTTTGAAGAGCCACCCGTTATCAATGATGAAGAAGTGACACCTGCTCCATATTTCCATCCACTCTTGACTTTGTTGGATCGTGAAGATCTTGTGAGATTACGCCAGATGCCTCCAATGGAAGAAATGAATAACTTTTTGGAGTGTACTCTTCGATGGAAGAAAATTAAAATTGGCCCAGCCGTTTTTGCCGTTTCAAATGAAGGGGGCCTTTCAAATGAAACCGGTTCGCATGAAGGGGGAGAAGGGCAATCTAAGGGCGGCTTTCTTCAAATGGAGTTCAAAGACATGTGGAAAAGCTCTTTGTCTTTATCATGTACAGCTAGACTTGTGGCTGAATGCACTATAAAAAATGGGGTACAAACATGACTGCAGAAGTATGATTGGGTGTCCAGAATGACTACAAAATGTCTCCAGCTCCCTAATTGCACCAACGGGCTTGTGAAATGACTAGAGCAGTCATTCTCGAGTAGCGACACGCATCTGGAGAACGAAACTCCTACGACGAACCTTTTTCATCCGCAGTCTAGGTTCACAGCGATTTGTACAAAGTGACGTAGACACGACGCCAGAGAACCAAGTGCATGGGGTAATTGGAAAATGACTACCGCGTACATATACGGACTGCGTGTAACTTCAATGTCACTAGAAAATGAGTCAAAGATAACCTGTGAGGGCTTCTTCTGAATGTCTCCTTAAAGATGGATAACGTGTTCTTCGTACTCTTCTTTTACTTCCGAAGTTGCGCTGAGAAGAAAAGCAAGTAGGGCCGCTCTGAAATAGGTGGGTGTCATGTTTGAATACAATGAGGCAACCCGAGTGCAATGCCAACTTCAGGTTCATTTTTTAATGTACTGAAGGGTATTTTGTTCGGACAATGTTGGCCTTATTGTGTTCTGCATTCTTACATTTTATTTATTTCCTTGTTTTTGTATACTTACTTCATCCACCTATCTAATTTTTTTTTTTTTTCCATTTTCTAATTTTGGCTAATTCATTTGCCAATCCCTTGTTTTTACCAATTTTTTTTTTCCTTTTCCCATTTTCTATTTTCTWTTTTCTTTTTTCGTTTTCTATTTTTTTTTTCGCCCTTCCAGTTTATAATTTCTCTTTTTTTTTCCAATTTCAATTTTTTTTTTCCCCATTTTCTAATTTCTCTTTTTTTTCCTATTTTCTAATTTCTTGTAATTCATTTGCTAATTCCTTTTTTGCTTTTACAATTTGTTTTTTACTTCCCACTTTGTAATTTCTTTTTTTTGGACCCATTTTCCATTTTTTTGGCCGCCGCTCTGTTTTGTAATTTCTTTATTGTTTTCCGATTTTTTTTTTCCCCATTTTCTAATTTCTTTCTTTTTTCACATTTTCTAATTTTTGGTAATTCATTTTCCAATTCCTTTTTTTCGAATTTCTATTTTTTTTTTCCCCATTTTCTAATTTCNTTCTTTCTTTTTTCACATTTTCTAATTTTTGGTAATTCATTTTCCAATTCCTTTTTTTCGAATTTCTATTTTTTTTTTCCCCATTTTCTAATTTCGAGCTTTTTCCCATTTTCTAATTTTCTGTAATTCATTTGCTAATTCCTTTTTTGGTTTTCCAATTTTTTTTCCCATTTTCTAATTCCATTTTGTTTTTCCACTTTCCATTTTCTTTTTGCCCCGTTCCATTTTGTAACTTCTTTCTTTTTTTCCGATTCGTAATTTGTTTCCCCCCATCTTCTAATTTCTGTCTTTTCTCCATTCTCTAATTTTTTTTTATTCATTTTCTAATTCCCTTTTTTTTTTTCAATTCCATTTTTTTTCCTTTTTCCATTCTCTACTTTTTTTTTTTTTTCAATTTCTAGTTTCGGTTATGCGACTATTCTCTAATTTTGTTGTTTTCTTCCATTTTTGATTTTGATTATTTTTTGCCATTTTCTGGGGAATGTTCAGAGAGAGAGATTACTTTGACCCCTTTCATGTCTGAATGGTTCCCCGTTAATCCCTTTCAATCTGCTTAAATCTTGTTGAATGTTTAGAACTCTGAGGTACAAAGAGCCGATCGTAATTGGTTACAAAGTCACTCGTCCATCACACGTCTCTGACTGCGTCGTCTCTGTGTTCATACAATAGAATGACTTCAGTCGACTGGAACGGAACTTCACAAGTCCTGCACTAGTCATTTCTGCTACATTCCTGAACTACGCACTATGGAACACTGTGTGACTACAGTTTGACAAGCAGAACTTCAATCACATGATTTGGATAACTTCCTGCAAATAGACAGCCTACCTACTTACATGGCAGTGTCACACCACTGACATGTTCACTGCACTACCACGGCTCCTGGGCCAATACGTTCTTTTCAGCTGACAAGTCAATGGCCCCAACCAAATTCACTGTCTGCACAGGTAGAGGCCACCTCCGAGGAGCTGTGAGCCCTGCAGTCTCCACTGTTGTGCTAATGAAGGCGTCCGTGGTTTCCATGACTTCTCGCTTTGCTCTAGCTTCTTTGCGTAAAACAACCTTCCATCCAAGCTTCTCTACAACATCGGAGAAGAAAACTTGAGTGGCCTGGCTAGGGAAAATGAAAGGCTCGGCCATGAGAGGCAGTTTATGCCTGAAGTTCACCACAAGGAAGCCGGCATCGTCCCTCGTATACGTACGGTTTCCTCTACTATCGATGGGCTTCACCCACTCACACCGCAGTAGAATGATAGGTGTGTTTACTGCTCCATAATCTAATTGGAGTATGTCCTTCACAACTCCAACATAGTTCACGGTGACGTCATCCACAGTGTCAGAAGGCAATTCAAACATGGAAGCGACCCTGCTATTGTAGCTTACCAACCGGGCAGTAGTCTCATCATCCACACGAAAGTGGTTGCCAAAGGCTGTGATTTGTGCATAACGCATTGCTCTTTGAGAAGGCTTCACGCTAAGCAACAACTTGTCTAGGTCCTCTGGGACACGCAAATCCTGGTCCAAATCCCGTACAGTGTTGCATATCCATCCCGCTAGTGCTGGAGTGGATGGATTCGTGAGTTCTTCTTCCCTCCACTTCCTGTGCGCATACAAGAAAGCTCTATCAAACTATGTGGCATACCTTCCAAAGCATCACTGCAAGAGGTTACAAAATCAGAATTTGGTGTCGGGAACTTCGTTGACTCTTCTGCTCTCAAAGACACGCACATGACTTCCATGGGACTTGTCGGAGTTAACTAGAAGTTGAACTCCAGAAACGAACTGACTCAACGACAGTGAAATGACTACATGATGACTTACTTGGTACTACGATGAGACCTTCAAAACCCATGTTCTGCAGAAAAACTCAACAGAATTGATGAGCTAATTCAAGGTGCTCTGTGTACTGAAATTACAGGAACAGGTTTAGGTATATTGACTTACTCATAAAGATCTTGCATTATGGCGACATTTGTTAGCACGTATTGGTCCGCTATGTCCCGTAGTTCTGGGGTCATGATATATGCTCTCCTTGCACCTTGCAAGACCTCCTCGGCATCACCGTACTCTTCGTCAGCATCCCACATACGTCTCTACGTGGCCTCAAATCTGTGCAAGTACTCTGTAACAAAGCCGAGGCATTCATCTTTTAGGTATCCCTCTACCATGCACGCTTTGGGCCGGGCTGTATTTCGAACGTGGTTCTTCAAAAATTTCATGTACCGTTCCATTGGATACATCCAACGTGCACTGACAAGGCCACAGAGGTCCAATTCCTTTGCAAGATGGTATGGAAGATGCGTCATGACGTCAAAGAAGGATGGTGGGAATTCAATCTCAAGTAAGGCCATGCTTTCGGCCACATCCGCTTCCAGTGACGGAAAGTCCGCTGGATTGTAAACCTTTGTGCACAAGCGCTTGAACACCTTACACATTCTCATGATTGCTGTTGTGGATGTGATCTAGCAATAAGTATCCTTACCACCAAAACTGGGTTAAGATGAGACGAAATATCGTCTTAGGAGATTCTAGTATGTTGTCACAAGCTAAGGTATATCCGGATTCTATCTTCCTCCCCAAAGTACCCAAGCCATCCTCACAATCTATTGCTTGGTTACGGAAACTAGTACCTTCCGGATTATAATCCGGATTTGTTCAATCCGGATCCGTCCTCACTGCAATCCGGATCAGGTTTTATCATTGTAACTTGTTGGTTTTTATTTCCTCTGTTTTACCCTTAGAGGGTCCACGTTTGATTGACACGATGGGTAGGGACTCACCACTCTGGCTACACACGGTTTCTTTCTAAAGTTCACTAATCTTCATACATCAACATCAGTAGCAGTAAGCCGTTTCGGAACTTCTCTCACAGCTACCCGAATGACTGATCCGGACAGTAGGTCACTCAGAGCCGTTTCCAGCACACCTCACTACAACGACAGAATCAAGGACAATTAGGATCCATCCAGGGATTGCTCTCTAGAGGGAAAAGCTATACCAGAGACTGGCAGACCTTCCGGTGTGGGGGAACTTCCTCAGGCGGTCACTAATCTCTGCATAGAACTCAACCAATTCCGGAATTGCCTTCTCTCCACCACCACTCGGATTACCGTTCTGGTAGTTCAAAGGCACCACACTTGAGACCTCGGTCACAGCTTTCTTCACTCGGTACGAACGTTCACAAGACACAGACTTGAGTTCCCTCAATTCTGGATTCCCCCTCCCTCTTACTTCCGACTTATCCGTCCATACTCAAGTGAAAAGAACCAATCAAAATACTCAAAGTTTTCAAGAGAAAAGATCAGCACTCACACTAATGGTTTGGATTGCAGGAAAGTACAAAATAGATGTTCAAAAGAAAACTAGGGTGGAATGAGAGGGCAACAAGCCTGCCCCCCCCTTAAAACTGAAAAGCAAGATAACAAATCAGCAACCCGGAAACCCAGGCGGCCAATGAAAAGACCCGCCGAGATTGCCGGAAGATCAAACTAACTTCCTAAAAATAAAACCCGGATCCGGGCCCAAGCTTGGAAACCCGATCCGGTTCCGAAATACAGTCCGGAACTCGGCAACTTCCTAAAATTCCAGAACTTCCTAAAAATCCGGAATCCCTAAAAATCCGGATTCCGTGGAAATCCGGAATCCGGATCCACATTCAGAAAATCCATTTCGGATTCTAAACATAAAATCCTAATGAAGTGGAGACAACTTTCGAGCTACCTCCCCGACGCGCCATCTTCGTACTACTCCCACTTTGACTCCCTGGTGTCTTTGCAGAAACCTTCACTGGAGAAGTCTTGATTGCCGCTTGGGCCCAAATCTTCCATTTCGGATCAATTTCCGGATTAATTCTGGATCTAGTCCCGATAGAGCCGAAAGTCTTTGAAATACTTTTTGGACCACTATCCGGATTCTGGTTTCCGGTTAGGACGGAAAGTGTAAACTTCCTGCTTAACCATTTCATCTCAATTAAGAGACCCTATGGTTTGCTAATCCATCCTTTCAATACTTTCTCTGTTTCTAACTCATAGAAGCAAAAGAATATACTAAGAATGAACTTTTTACTTCAAATAGAATTTGAAGTAATGAAATTTGTTTCTCTAGGTTCCGACAATTGCCATGTGTGGCCCTGGTTGCATCAGACCGCGGAGAGCCAGAGGCAATACTTGCTACATCAAAACATGGTAATCATGGGACTTCAGCCCACCGAAGTTCTTCTTCCGAATGCACTTCCCCAAGTCCAAAGAAAATCTAGTAGGTGTCTTCAACGACTCCACGCACCAGGCAAACTTTTCAAACTCGTCCTCCGACAACACGTACGATGCTCTAGGCTTCACCATCTTTCCTTCCTTCCGCGGATTAGGAGTAAGCCACAGACGCTTCCTCATATTCCGGCGTTGCAAGTCCCTCCTAACCTTCACTGTGACTTTCTTCCCTATAATGGTCTTCAAAAAGTTCTTTGCCAAGTTCATTTCACAGTGCATAATGTCCAGAAGGTGTCGAATGAGAAGATACTGCCACAAAATTAGGCTTCTACTGTGTTAGGCTGTTAGGCTTTAGGGTGGTCACAGTCAGAAGATAAAGCATGAAGAGAGAAGTGTTCTGAAATAACAAAAAGAAAACCTCGCGGGATTTACAGAGTACCATGAAATCTATACACAACGGCTTATACCACCATCGAAGGCCACGAAGTTCCACTTCAATAAAAAATAACGCAGTCTTCTAACTCCGGTGCACCGTCTGTTACATAGCAGTAGAGAATAACAACTGCGATTTCTTCAATACTTCTAAGTGACAGTACTGTCGCAACCTAAATTTTTGGTTTTCCTGTGTTAATTAGATCTAGGACCGGAAACCAGCCAGTAGGATTCCGGATTCGACAACGGAAAAATAGAATTTAGGGAAAATACTGAAGTAGTGAAGCATCTGGCAGAATCCGGTCCAGAGTACCTAGGACCGGAATCCTGCCCAATTTGGATTAGGGTTGGAACGGATAAGGGGAACGGACCGGACGGGATCCGAGGACTATATTACGCCAGACACTGCCAGTGTTCAGTCTTTTTCCTTCGCTGTCTGTGGAGTTTGCGAACTGCTCCGCTTCCCGGTTTCAAGTGTTTTGTGTTTTCAGAGGGGGTTTGAAACGGAAGAAGGGGAAGAATTGTGAGAGTGTGTAAGGTTGTTTTGCAAGTTCCGGTTGAGATCAGATAGTGGTGTGAGGAACGGGACGTGCGGCTAGGTTAGGAGCGGATACCTGTGAGGTTAGTTAGTGTCCATGCCTATCTTGCGCCGACATAGACCGGGTAGCACCACTCCAACCGATCCGGAGGTGAAGTTAAGAAGAGTCGTTCCGGTTATCCCTATAGAGGAACCGGAAAAGACCGAGCTTATAGAGGACCTGGAGACGATGGGTTGTTTGGGTTTGATGAACAAACCCTGGGGTTTCCGGGAGGAACGGATGGTGCAGGAGCTACTCGGAAAGCCTGCCAACCAGTTTGACAATACAATTCGGAAGATGCCGGATCAGTGGACAGCAGAAATGTGGAGGAAAGTATACGGATTCAAGGAGAGAGGACAAGGAATGGCGAGCCGGAACAACAAATATATCCAGGGGAAGTTCCAGGGAGCAGTCAACCCCAAGGACGGATACGCGGTGGAGGATTGCGTGGATGACCGGGAGCGCCATCTGCTAGAATTTCTGATTCCGGTCCTAAATCCGGAAAAGCCGACACGGGTCACAATCTCGCTCGGAAACCTGATCTTCGGATCACTAAGTGGAGCACGGAAAGTGGACTAGGGCCAGATTCTTTTCAAATTGGTGAACCAGTTAGTCAGCCCGGTGGGGAAAAGTAGGGCCACACCTGTGAGCCCCTACATTTTCCACTTGTACAAGGAGAAGGAGCTCCTATCTAAAACGGAAGAGAAGACATACCGGACGCAGGAGCAGCTCCTGAAATATGGAGAATTGGACGAGGACGCGGATGAAGACAAGCCTTCCAAATCCAGATCCGATCCGGATAATGAAGAAGATGAGGAGGAGCATAACCGGAAGAAGAAGCGGCAGAAGAACACATCGCCGGGCGGAAGGGGAACTCCCTAGCATCGGAAATCTCCTATCGAAGAGGAGGTTCCGCTGTCACCACAGCAGCCACCTACTCGACCGGATCCACACCGAACGGAATCGACAGATTCAGAGGCGGGGACTCCGTTCAAGGGCCTGATTGGAATCTTGGCAGGAATCCGGACGGATTGGGAGGATAAGCGGAGTATCCTCGCTAGTATCGGCACATTGGTAGGGGCTGAACCGGACCGTAACTTGCCGGGGAAGGTCGCGGAGTGCATCGCAGATCCGGCTGAGAAGAAAGAATTAGAGAGGGAGATTCAACGGCTGAAGGAGGAGAATGAGCAGCTGAAGGCGGAACTCCATGTGGTTTAGGAGGATGCCGCGAATCGAAAGGAGGCCACCGATGGGATCCGAACCCTAGCGGACCCGATTACTGAGACGGTGGGTATCAAGGGTGAAATTTTGGCCCGAGCCAAATTGTATGACGAACTGGAGGAGCGGAAACCTTCCGGTTCCCGGATTGTGAGAATCCTGTTGGATTACTCGGAGAACATTGAGGGGACGATGAGGGATTCCCGAGAGTTGGTTGAACGGATTGAGGAATGCAGCAAGAAGCTGGTGAGAATCGGCTGCCCGATTGGATTCCACCTCTTGGACGTTTCCCTTCCGAGTGACTTCCACGTACCGATTAACTTGGAAGGGACGTTTCTGACCCCGGAGTCCAAGAAGCAGCCAAGGGTGAAGAGTCCGCCAGCTGGAGCGAAACATATTGACTTGGATTCGCCCCCAGCTTGTGGACCGGATCCGGAAGCCGGCGGTGCTCGCATCCATGTGTTGGCAGAGACCTTTGAAGAGATGGATGCGGACGAAGTAGACGAGCCCACCATCAATTCTGTGATTAGAGAAGCTGAAGAGTAGGTTTTGATTTTGATGTTAGGCAGTTAGGACCGGAACCGGATTTGTCCGGGTAGTCAGGATTTTAGGCTGATAGTTAGGCGGATTTTCTAGGCCTCGCCGCCCTTTTTGTGTTTTTGAGATGGTATTTAATTCAGCCCTGCGAGGTGGGCTGGGAGTCTTTTTCGTGCAAACTCACTTGTGTTTCCTTTTTGCTCTCTCTTTTGTATGTTTTCCCATGCTTGGCAGAATTGTATGAGGAGGAGGTAGGGAGGCGCATTCCAGTTGGCAGAGGATTTCTCCCCTTGGTGTATATTTTCAGTTTTATGTGCATGTGAGCGGGTGAGTAAGTGTTGGAAGAGAATTCTGGACTCCTCAGCGTTCTGCAGTCTTCAATTATGGGTGAGAAAACCGTTGGCTAGGCTAGGCGAGATAGAGAGGGATTCCTTAGTCGCGCTAGAACTCCTGGATAGGAAATCCGGTTGAGGTTCCAACCCTCCTGAGGGGTCTCATCATCCAGAGATTGGTAAACGGGAGAGGACTGTTTGAGTGTTGGAACGGATTGGTTCTCTTGCAGCCACCTTGACTTTGCACGGATTGGAGAGAAAGCCAGGGTCGTTGTAATATGAGTGGATTGTACGGAGGGTTTCTGAGTGACCTGTGGTTTGGATCAGTTTCTGGACTATTGTGAGGGACCAAACCGAATCCGGATTAGCATAGAAAAGTAGGGGATTAGACAGTGGGTCTTCAGCCACTTTAATTCACGGAAAGAGTGGCGAGCCTGCCACTCTCAAAACAAGATGGTGGTCCCTCTGATGGTTAAACAGAGGTAAAGTGAAACTGGATTGGTTTAGAGTGTATCTAGGACCGGAAGTTGTAGGGCCCTGGGGTTTTGGTTGTTTGGTGACGCAGGAAATTAGTGGATTGAAAAAGGATAGAATCCGGTCCTGGGATTTTCTGTGTCTGTTTGGTGGTTTTGAGTTTCCGGTTGAGGACCGGAAAGGATTGAAAGTGTGCTTAACCGTATAGAAAAGCTTACTACTTCACAGAATCTCTTGGGTTCGATCTTTAGAGTCACTTTGTTATATTCTAGGGTGGTTTTTGTGAGTATAATAGGATATTTACCTGCCCTGTGCTGCGACAAGTACGTTCACTGGAATGAACCCTTCCCTGTCGCGTGACTGTCATTTACATCCGAATGTGAGAAGATTAGTGTTTCTCACCTTCCAATACGGTAATATATATAGACTACTCAGTCTCTTCACGTCATGTCTCTTACATAGGTTGCCAGATGCACCGTCCTTGTTCCCTGCTGCTCTCCACGCTTCAGACTCCAGTGCATACTCCATTTGTTCCTCCACCGTAACAGCATTTGGTGGTGGACGGTCTTCAACGATGCCATTGAAATGGTCTTTCATTTCTTCTGATCTATACGGATGCTCAGAAGGCAACCACCACCGTGTCCCCCCGTAGGTACACTTGCCAAGAT
This sequence comes from Pleurozium schreberi, assembly GCA_006891605.1. Lineage (NCBI taxonomy): Eukaryota > Viridiplantae > Streptophyta > Bryopsida > Hypnales > Hylocomiaceae > Pleurozium > Pleurozium schreberi. Next base: position 43,424 of record VACF01000424.1, on the reverse strand, counting down.
CTACTGAATGCTCAGCACTTAAGTCCCCACCACACCATGGACAAGCAACATAACCTTGATGAGAGAATCCGCCTACTGTACCGTAGCCCTGGAAGTCGTGGATTGTCCACAGTAGCATGGCACGCAATTGGAATGTCCTAGAACCTACGTCTTTTGTAATGTCATATGTAGGAACTCCAGCCCACAACTCCAGCAACTCTTCCACAAGTGACTCCAAGTAAACATCAAACGTCTCCGACGTGACGGATTCCTTCCCGGGAATGAGGAGGGCCAAGAGCACAAAGAATTTTTTTGTACAAAGCCATGGGGGCAAATTGTAATTTAAAAGTAGAACGGGCCATGTGGACCACAAGGACCGGTTTTGCTTGAATGGGTTGACTCCGTCTGCTGCTAAGGCAAAGTGCACGTTCCAGGAATCAGTTGAGAAAGTTGGGTCCACGTTCTCGTGGAAATGCTGCCATGCCTTCGAGTCGCACGGGTGCCTCACTAGTCCATCCCCTCCCTCCCGGTTGCTTTGATTCTCGGAGTGCCACACCATCAACTTAGAGATTGTTGGACTTTTGTAAAGTCGCTGAAGTCGTGGAATAATAGGAAAATGCCGAAGAACCTTCACCGGCCAGCATTGCCGGTCTTCATCTCTGTACCTACACCCCCCACACTTCGGGCAGCACCGTGCATTTGCATGTTCGCCACGGAAGAGCACGCAACCTCTCTCACACGCGTGTATGATGTTGTACGACAAACCCAATTTTGCGGTGAGAGACTTTGCCACATAGTATGTTTTGGGCAATGTATTGCCCTCAGGCAACAGATGATGGTGCAAAAGGTTGAAAAGCTCATTAGCGCAGTGATTGCTGACCCCATGCACCGTGCATAGATTCATGAGGAGCACCGTTGCCGCAAGCTTGCTAGAACGTGAGCCCTCATACAGCGTCTCCATGAACTCTTCTAGTACTGCAGCGTCAAAGTTTGAGTCAGGCACAGCGTTGTCTGCTGCCATGCTGCCATGTCAGCTTGCTCTGGTTCGTCCCTACACTCGTCAGCGTCTGCAGCGTCTTCTTTGTGAAGTGCCATACAGTCTTCATGCACCGAGTCTGCAGTCGCAAAAGCAATGCTCACCTCACGCTGCAGTCTCTCTTGTGAGTTGTTTACGTCTTCCTCTTCGACCTCTGCTTGCTGAATCATTCCTTCAATATCCACATCGGCATCAACTTCAATAGTGGATTCTTCACGGTGGCCCTAGAACTGCTACTCCCATTCTTCATCAGAAGAATCTCGAGGACCAAGACCAGGACCTCGCCAAATCCTGCAATTTGGGTGTCTACCATTTTGGAGGAGGTGTTCGCGGACGTTCTGAAGTATCAGCCTTTTGCGTCCTAGGCATTTAGTGCATGGGCAATGAATCTTTTTGACATTGTATTGTGATGCCCTCTGCAACTCCCTTGTCCACAGACGATCGTCCCGAAGTCGCTCTCTACGCTCATCGGACAGGGGTAGTCCACGTGGGATCATCCGTGAAGTGCGTCAAAAAGTGCGAGGGTGTCTCTTGTATTTCACATAGTATAGAATACGGAGTCAGAGGGTCCCAATTCAGTAAAAGTGGTGCACATGGTAATGTCAGTGACTTCTGCAAGAAGTCGCTTGTGCTACTTACAATTCCATGACTTACAAATAACTGAGATGCGACGCATAGTATTTCGAAATGACTTACATGAGTTCCAGGGAACTTCAGAATGACTGAAACATGACTCCAGAGACTTGTCACTAAATAGAAAAGCGGTGAAGTGTAGTTAAGACTGCCCCTCACATTCATTCGCACCGTCATGAATCTCAATGTGTGCAGGCCACTATTTTTGGCGCAGAAGCCATACTTCTGGAGTACAAATCTAGGTATGAAAGCATTTCATACTTCTCATATGTCAGGAACACATACCATTTTGCATTACACAATTGATAGAGAATTGAAGGACAAAGGCAAACATGGCCACTAATTCATATGTCGGAAATATCTTAGATTCAATGAAGCCTTTAGGCATCGCCTTCGAAGAACACCATTACGATTATTTGTAGGTCCTGATCGAACGAGAATTACTACCTTGGCGGGGAATTGGAACCGAAAGCCGCTGACCTAAACCCTGAATTCACTCCACCAACCTCAAGTAAATCCACTACCTTGGAGGCACTACCGTGGTTAGGACCCTGGGAATCCGTACGACCTAGTACACTGCCTAGTAGCTGCGCCACTGAGAATTTACATCTCTTCCGAGCTTTGGGAAATAAAGTTGCAAGCGGTGAATGCCCGCACAAACCTCCTGCAGCCCCTTCTACACGCTTTGCAACTGATTCTGTACCGTATGCTACGATGCTTACTTGTGCAGTGTCCACTGTTTCTTGTATCTGACATGGGAAAGACAGTTTCCCCTTGCACTTGATGGACTCGTTAGCACTTTCCAATATCCAATTTTGCTCTGATGATGTAGACGAGGATTGTCAAGAGGTCGGGGATTCAAGCCGTGCAGGCGCAGTAACGGGGGAACCGGGAGAGGCCGCTGGCTTCATGGATCTGTGCAGGTCATTCACGGATGTGGAGCAGGCCCCCCCCGGATTTGTACTACTGGGCCTACATCTATTTCGTAAGTATATGTCCTCATCAGAATCCGACGTGACCATCCTCGGTCTGAGTTTAGGAAACAATGGGGCGGCCTTCAAAACTCGCTGCTTGGGCGGCATAACTTACCGCGAATGAACCGCCAGTTTGATGTAGTGAGGTCTGCCCGTCTCACGCGGCTCCCGTAACGAATTGAGCCTGCACGCGGTCATAAACAAGAAGACTAGTCAGTTCTCTGTAGTGTCCACATCTATGTCACTCGAAAATGACTTCCATTCTACTATTATATGACTGGCTATAGTGCGATCTTTGTGGGAGCCATCCGTAAATCCCTTGAGACAGGAATTCTCCCTGTCAAGATGTAGGTATTCTACGCTGGTCTTAGTGAGATGTCCCATGATTTGGAAACACCCACCACTTCCCATGCAATGGTGTGAGTTATTTTACCTTTCTTACGTGGTACTCACTGCCTGATCAATGCAGGACAATGTCCGTGTTTGTAGGTCTGTCATCCCCTTCTGCAATTCTGAGATTGAATGTCAAAATCACCAAAACAACGTCGCGGCTTCTTCAGTACAAAGGAGAAGTACATCTTCATGCAGGACCAAACATCCTAATGAATTTCGAATGAATTGTCTTGAACTTTTCAACACAACGTGCTGCCATGCATTCTTCTTTTCCTACGTGATCTTACGGTGAAATTAGTAATGTCAGTGAGGACGACATTATGAAGGAAGACTCGTGAATTTCAAGGCCCTGCTTACAGGTCTATGCAAGTGTTCTAAATAGCAAAGTCACGGAAAGCATCCGAAACTCAAGGATGAAGGCAACGCTAGGAGTTTGTGAAAGCTGTCAACACGGAACTGGACCAAAATCTCTGAAACGACGTATTGAGACCTCATCATGATTTTGATTGCACTGATCATGGTTCATGATACAGGTCCCCAAACCACGATCAGTGCACAATCGCCACAACGCCCCTCCTTAAATCCTGCGTGGCCATCGCCGTTATTACTTGAAATCCAATTAATTATGAGCCGCCAAACCGACAAGGGCTCATCATGTCCAGGACCTGCTGCACCTATAAGTTCTTCGTGAAGTGGGAGAAGGTGCATGTGGAGGCGCTCATGCTAAGGAAAGACTACAATTTCATGAACTTGGAGAAGGTACTCACCGTGTGGACCGTAGTGGAGGTTGCTGATTTTGATTTCGGAGCTGTCGTTGCTGCTGGACGTAGGGAGACTTTCAACAACTCGCACCACCGTCAGGCGCAGCGCCAAGCTCACGTCAGGATTGACTTCGATGGAGGAGGAATCCAAGCCCGCTAGCTTGCCTCATCCAAAGACCGCATACGAGTTGCTGCGTGACAAGAACGTGGCGGAGGTTGCCAAAGCTCTTGAACCAGTGATGCGCGTCAGGGCTGAGCTGTGAATTCCACCGTCTCCTTCTCTTTCGTGTTTTCAGTTTGAGCGTCTTCAGAATTTGTAGCAAAGATGTCTGTAGTCTTCACGTTGCAGCAAAGGCTCTTGGTCATAAATGGAGTTGTCCATGACTACCCATGTCCGCTTTTTCACTAACGGCATGAATTTCGAGAAGTGTGCCTTGGGTACTACGTTCATGTTGCACTCAGAATTGTCAGAGAGCAGAGATATGGTGGATTCTAGGGTTTCCTGTGGACATATAATTAATTTGGGCACCGTCTTTGGACGGACGTCCCCGACAGACTTTCAGAAGTCTCCCCGAAGTCATGACATATTCTCACTTCACTTGTAGGAGACTACCACAAAGTCGTTTTACAGTTGCATAGTAGACATGTCGTAGTCATCAATAGCAGTTGTCGTAAAACCATGGACTCTTGAAACCTACGTGTCCACGTGGAAGTCATTCCGTCGACCGAGTATTGAGTACCATTTCCTCATCTGTTTGCCTGAACCCTAACGCGTGCAGTTCCGTAAAACCCATTTTTTTTCTCCTACGACGCTCTGGCTCTGAGCAAATCATTGTAGTTTGCATTGCACGTATTGTGGCCATCACCTTGTGCCGATTTGTTTTTTACTGATCGGAAGGCTTCCCGTGCGTTTGATTCGGCACAGGGACGAGGACAAAAGAAAGAAAGAGAAGAAGTGCGCGGTGATTCTCGGGAAGGAGAAAGAGGAGGATCCGAAAGTTCCTATCCGGCGAGGCCTTCGGCCACGCGCCGTCAAGCACGGACGTAAGCGGAGATTGAGAAGAAGTCGACGTGAACTACTGCCTGAAATGTCTAGCGGTCACGACTCCTCTTCAGAGGCCACGGAGTCCAATGACAAGGCAATCGCAGCAAGTATGCTCAAACTCGCCATAGCTTGTTTACATATTGAGGAGGATTTTGCCAAGAAGCCGGCTGGCGCAGGTACTTAGTTACCCTAAACCGCACCCTCGTCACGGTGTTTGAGCTTCGGGGTTAGGAAAGCAATGCCGAGTTGTGCCTTATGTTTTGCCCCGATGCGCATGTATTGTTATTGTGTTTATGCAATTGTATGATGTTGTACGTGCATTGTCTTCTCATAATTCACCCTAAACTGCAGACCGTGAGTTGCACCGTGAACCCTAAACCCGACATTCTTAAACCCAGAACCCTTACCGCCGTGGCCATGTTGTCTGCACAAAGGAGAAGAGCCGTCAAGTGGACTCTAGTGACAATGACCTCCAAGATGACGAATTGCTTCTACAACAACGGGAAAAACGAAGGAAAGTGCCGAGTCTGGAGCGATCACAAGTGAAGGTCGAAGCAGGGCACACATCGATACAAGGGATGCCATCGAGGGGAGGAAATTTTGGTGGAATTTGTCATTGGGTTCCAACCGAGTGGATGCCTTCACAAAACAACTCCAACCCGCCTGCGTGGGGTTGCCCGCCCCCGGCATACCCTCTTCCTTCACAAGATAGCAAAGAGCGAACGTCAAGGCAGAAGAGACGTAAGGCATATGAAGTGGGAGGCCGTGAGCGTTCAACAAAGGGAGGCAAGCCCAACCAAGTGCAAGTGAATGAGGTGGGAGAGGTGGACGTCGCATGTGCAGGGAAGAACACCTGGGACAAGGCTGTCCGGAACTTTGTACCCTTGTTTTTGGACATTAGTGTCATTGACTGGTCAAAGCAGAAACCCCAAGCCATGAAAAAGCTACGTGAGGCTTTGGACAACGAGTTCGACTATGTGGGGCAGCCACTGAGCATGCTTGGTTTCAGAACGACAATTACAAGATTCCTGAAGTCTGAGAGGTCTCGCCTGAAGGTAAAGTGGCTGAAAGGAGCGACAGAGTGTCCACTGAATGTGGATTACTCAGACCAATGGGACAGGCTCATCGCATACTGGAAAACCGATGCACAGCAGCTGAAGGCGCAGAAGATGCAAGTTGCACGACAATGTGTGAAGAACTACCACCAAGTCGGCCGACGTGGGAAAGCTGCCAAGGAATCTCTGGTAAGGACTATCTTATCCTTTTTCCTACAAGTGCTTCTTCGTGTAGCCTTGAATTGCAAGGTTCGGAATGCGGAGTCTCTCTCACAGATTTCTGTGGGTCATCCTTCATACTACCTTGCTGTACGATGCTGCCTCATTGTGTATTTCCCTTTTGGTTGTTTAGCAATTCCCAAGGGTTCAAACTTTGCTGACGGCATGCAGGGAAGTCCGTGAAATCGAGATTGGACACCTGGAAGGTTTTATTCACCTAGGCCTCTCATTGCTTGTCTGTGTCTTGTCCCTCTCATAGTCGGTCATGTAGTACATGTCTTAAGCCAGATTGTTCTCCCATAGCAGTGTCCTCGTCCACACGTATTTGGGCCCCTAATTTGAGGCTCCATATGTGTGGGAACCTGAAAATAGAAAAAGGAAGTAGTTACTAGGAAATCCAGGTAAGGAGGTAAATCTTGATACATTTTTTCGTTTCAAAAGAGGAAAAAATGAAGATTTTACTAACATTAAAGTTTAGTCAATAGGTAGTGGAACTAAATAGATAATTTAGTTAAGGGAACTTTTAAAGTTTCCCAGTTTGCCCGGAAATCGGAACCAGATGAGGAACCTAGTTTCCACTTTCCACTTATGAACATCAGAAATCACGGAGTTCGAATCTGAGACATATTGGGACGCCGTCTAAGAAGAAAGCGACAGCTGGTGGGAAGGCATCAGCAAGTAGAATTCAGCCACCTAGGAAAGGATCCACCAAGCATGAGGAACCTTCTCCGAAGCGGCCTAAGAAGTACGTAGGAAGTTTCACAGATCAGTTGTAGGTCAGTTGACTGAAAACCTAAGTTTTTGGGTAGGTAGGAAGCTACTAGTTAGCTGCTTTTGAGTTTTGAGTTGGATGCACTTGGACATCCGGATCCGGATTTGTCGGATCTGAGATCCACTTTTGACAGGATGGACAAGTGGTGGAAAATCAACAGGTGGGGGATAAGGAATGACACCTGTCATTCTCCTGACCTATGCTTTATTCCCTTGGGACCTTTAGGGTTTCCTTGGGTTGGTATTTAGGGGCTGCTTTGGATGGCAGTCGGGGGCATCATTTCAGTCTTGTTTTCTGTTTCCTTAAGTAAAGTTTGGAATTTATTCTATCATGTGCCAAGTCTGAAAAGTCTTGGTATTGTGTTGGTAAGTTGGGGGTGTTGAATCACCATTTGGCGATGATATTTGTGTTTTGCATTGAGAGAGAGTAAGGGTGAGTTCCTAGGTTCTGTCGGATCCGGTTCCGGGAACTAAAGTGAGTTTGTAAGAGGATTGAGTGTATTGGGAGGAATCTGAGTATGATCTGGTTGCCTTAGAAACTTCTGTGTGGGATAGCCACTCCTAGATTGAATGAGGTCTGGTAGTACCCAATCTTAGGACAATCGAAGTGCTGAGAGGTCCTACTGTTTTCCGGAAGTAGGAATCAGATTTTTATGTTGAACCTTCCAGTTATCCGGTCCCAGGCTCTGCCTAAGGAATTCTGGCCTTGACAGAATCTGTCGTTGTAGTATTGAGAGGTTGGTGAGGATTCCTTGCGTGACCTATGGGACTGGATTCACATCCCGTTCCGCTGTGAGGGAATAATTGTTGCCTAAGTATGTGTCTTGTGTTTTGTTAAGTGAAACTTCAGTCACTCTAAATCATTGAAGGGTAAGATTTACGTGTCCTTCCAGAATCCCAAGAACGGATCCCTCCGATATTGAGGTTAAACTTCAGATTTGGTTACAAAAAATTGCTAGATACAGATCCGGATCTGGAAGAGGCACAGGATTATGACACTCCTTCCGGATTCAGCATACGACTAGTTGGATAGGAAACGATTTGCTCTAATAGGGAAAGGTACAGGATTAGGATACTACTCCTTACTTGGGTGTGTTGTTTTGATTGTGGGATTTGAAAGGGAATTGGTTTAGTAATAGTTGGCGAGAGTAAACCATTTCCGGTCCCAGATCCGGTTTTAGTATTCTTAGTTGGCTTCCGCATCCCGATCCGGTCCACCTCAGGAAACTAGAAGTTAAATCTCTAGGGAACGATACACGAGTCATCCTAAAAGTGTTTTTAGTCATTTTTAAACACTTACTAGGACATTTGTGCTTTCTTGTGCTACGACAATATGTGTTGCATTGCAAATTACATGTTTGCGCGGGGCAACGTATGATTTCCTTTCTTCATTTGTGCACGACTGAGAGGATTCAGCCCAGCAATGTGCCCGTAAGTAGTGCTGTAGTCGTCAACGAGTTTCGTTGTTGCATACCAGTCACGTAGTATTCCAGCCTTGACTTCAGAATGACTTCATATCAACATAGGAATTACTTACCTTCTGTAGGCCACGCGGTTGTTCTCGCAGATATTGAGTGCTGATGATTTCTCCCTACAAGACGCCGTGGAGTCCCTCAAGAAAGACGTCGATGTGAAGTTCAACCAGGTGTTGGCCACTTCAACAGCGCAGTTTGCAGCACTTGACGACTTGCGGTCAATGTTCCAAAGCTACCTTGGTGTGCCAAAGCACGGAGACGAGGGTAGCCCGTCCATCACACAATCCGCCTTGGACAATCCAAGGTCTGGCGGTATGAAGGCATTGAACGCGGCCGGAGTTCTTCCCAATTCAAGGACGAAGGTAGTCTCTGTGGCGGACGTTGTGGACAAACGTGTCGGGGCTATCAAAATCAAGCGGCACTCCAGAGCAAAAGTTGTAAGCAAGCGGCCCCAAAACTGCATCGTAGAGAAGGTGGACGTGACGTTTCTCTCTTATTCGGATGTGCCACCGCCGGACTTAAGATCTTCACTAGGTTGGAAGGTTGCAGGGCGTTCTCTAAGTCCAGCAGCAACGGTAGCAGCGTTGCAGGATGACGCCCTAAACCCTGAACCGTAGGTCCCCCCCTCCGAAGAAACCCCCCCAGTCACGAGAGACCTCACGAGAGACCCCCTCCTGCATGCCGTGGGTGGCACCTCTACCGATGGGGTGCCTGGTGAACTTAACTCGAACCCTAAACCCAATACAGGTGTTGCATTGAGCGCTGAGGGCGTTGAGGTAGGTCAACGCGATGGAGTTCTCTCAGCCAAAAGACAGCGGAGCGGGAATCCCACGGTTTTGCCACCTCCATCCTCGACTGTCATCGATGGCCAACACCGAAGGTCGGCAAGTGATGTCTTGGACATGGTTCCGGGAGAGGGCGCTGCTATAGAGGAAGGCAGCATTTTGCAAAAGTCAACATCGTCCACCGGTGCTAATGAAAGCCCTACAGGTGGTGATGATTCATCAACTTTGGAGGAGGGCGAAACGGTGGCACAGAAGGGCGCCGCTGAGCCCAGTGACGTTCCAGCTGCGCCATCGAAGAAGCCTCGGAAGCCTCTGAAGTCGCCGTCGAAGGTAAAGGCCTCAGCACATTTGGGGGAATGTGCATCGATTGAGGTGAACCCACAGAAGTCGTTGTTCGCCTTATTGATAGAGAGCAAGGGTGGAAGTAGTGAGTTGCCTTTGAAGTTGCTAATTTTAAACCTGCACGGAATGCTAGTGGATAGTAGTCTGTTGTCTGTGAAGAGCGCAAACGGTAGAATACATCCGAGTGCCGTGACCCGGACGAGGAGAGTATACTTCCGACCTTGGGTGAAGCCCTTTCTGGCCTGGTGTTTTTACCACTTCACTGTGGCATTTTGGGGGAGCAGCAACCCCTCCTACATGGCCGATGTTCTCCCGACCATGTTGTCAGGTTTGAAATTGGGTGGTAATCCGGTTCCCTTTTTTGTTTGGTCCGGTCAGTCTTATTTGGGGCAGGAGCTCCACAATGAGCAGTCCACGATGCTAGGGAAGAATTTAAGCGCAGTTTATGCACGTTGGTCTGCCTTTAGCGCAGCGAACACTTTCATAGTGGATAGTAAGAGTGCTAGGGTAGAGTGCAACCATAGTGCAAACGTTTTCAACTTTTCATTACTACTCCGTTTTATGTGAAGTGGCTGCGCACATTGTCGGACGACAAGGATTACCTGAAGTGCTACTTGTGGCCGCTGTTGGAGGCCTTATGGAAATGCACGGACGTCAGTGCCTTCAGATCGAAATACCCCCAAATTGTGAACAAATCAATGACTCGAATGCTGCAGAAACGCAGAAACAGATCACCGTATGAATTTCTGGACTACGTTGGAGGTGAGGGGACTCGCAAAGGAAGTGGCTACGTTGTGCCAGCGACCCCTCACCTTTGCTTGTTTATGATTTCTAAAACTTCTTCTGCTTGTATGCAAGGATGAGCACAGAAGCGGGAGAGCATAAGCAAGGCAGCATCCGCCACAGAGAAGCGACGTGACGTGAATTCCAAGAAGGTGCAGGCATTCTCTCATTTTTTTTTTCCTCTCCGTATTATTTGATTGCTCGTTTATGCGGCCATACTGTCGTCAAGCATTTTTTTTTTCTTCTCTGTATTATTTGATTGGTAGTTTATGCGGCCATTCTATGTTTTCCCAATTTTATTTTCTTGTCTGTATTATTTGATTGGTAGTTTATGCGACCATTCTTATTTGATTGGTAGTTTATGCGGCCATTCTGTCTTTTCCAATTTTTTTTTCCTCTCTGTATTATTTGATTGGTAGTTTATGCGGCCATTCTGTCGTTTCCCAATTTTTTTTTCCTCTCCGTATTATGTGATTGGTAGTTTATGGGAAGTGCAGCATCCTGCATATAGCAATTGTGAGCGTGTAATAATGTTATAGAAGTGTTGGATGCATTTCGAATTGTACACGCAATGTAAATTCTGTAATGCGAACCCTGAACACTGAACCACCGTATTACTTGAAATACTAGGACGGTGTATTGCTATACGTTCCGGACAATTGGTTGTAGGTTACGTGACTAGCGCGACTGAGGTGGAAGTCAAGATCGAGTCTTTCACTAGTTATAGCCAAGTGAAGTAGCAATTGTGGAATGTAGGACATCGCAACGCAATTTTGATTTTTTGAAGTTGAAGTCATTGCCTTTGCATTTGTAGACGTAGCTTCACTACTGTAATTCCTTCATGTAGGAGGTTCTGGCAATTTGAACTTTCTAATTCCTGGCATGTTGCAGTTCAACATCGGCGACAAAGTGTTTCTCATAAACCCTCGCGCAGTATGTCAGAAAGTGGCAGTAGCCACCATCAGCGGAATTGCAGGTGAATGCAAGTTCCACTTCAAAGAAATACTGGAGGCTTGGGTGAAGGTGGACGTAGGTGACATCTTGCAGCCTAGTGTTCAGCTCATGTTCCCGAATGAAGATGCATGCCACGTTTTCATTCAACATGCCAAGAGGTCGGCTAAAATTTAGAACCAGAAGTATATAAGACCTCGTATATGATTTGTCATTCCTGTACATGGTTGTCATTGAGCAACAAGGATTGGGGAGGCTACAAGAGCATGTTGAAGTGGACATGAAGATGTTTTATAAGACACACCTTATGTAGAATACTTTGTACATACAAGTCTCCATTCTTGACTTTCTTATTCGCACATGTGGGTGCTCATTACAATAAGGAGCTTGATTTGAATTGAAATTGTGGGTGTCAATCAGGCAATGACATCCTACTGTGAGGATGAAGTGCATTTGCTGTATAGGCTCTTCCAAGAGTCCTCCTCTTAATACATTTGCACTCGTTATCTATGTCTTTGCATGGCTGCTTGTATATATGTGAATCCCCCGCTGTTTTTAACGTGCAAGCATTCCCACTCACATCATTGCAGGGGCACTGAAGTGAGTCCGAAGTCATATTCCATGACTACACATGCACTTGCTACCTACTGAGTCAACGACTAATGAATGACTAGCCCTCACTGTATCACAAGTACAGGAAGATTCCACAATAACTCTGTAATGACTTCCCATGTCGATGTCCGGGGCACTACTATAACGGGCCAACATAACTAAGGAATGACTGCAAAACGACTTGCCATGTGAACGTCCATGTCTGATTTTTGAAGGGTCAACCGTCACTCCAAAATGACTTGCAAATGACTAGCAAATGACATCTGACGTGGAGGTCCACGACAGATATAGAAGGGGTCACCTTCAACTGCGGCATGACTCCAAAATGACTGTCCACGTGGATTTCCATGTCAGATTATAAGTGGGTCCATGCTATCCACACGGCAGGCCCTTAGGCATTTCCTTCAGACTCCTTTTCTTTATCTCTTAAAGATTGCGCTTCTACATCCATCCCTACATCCAAGTCCATCATCGATGGTGATAATATGGTTGTAGTCATTTGTACCCGTGACTTGTCCACAATGACTCCAGACCCCCCGAGTCGTGGCGCAGTCACTTGAGACCCCCCGAGTCGTGGCGCAGTCATTTGTGTCCGGAATGACTTCTGTGCAGTCATTTGTGTCCGGAATGACTTCTGTGCAGTCATTTGTGTCCGGAATGACTTCTGTGCAGTCATTTGTGTCCGGAATGACTTCTGTGCAGTCATTCTTTGAAGTCATTTATGCACCCGATTTTTTGTAGTGATGTACACCTGTCCTTGAGGCAATTGCAGAATCCTTCTCTCAGATCATGCCACAGGTTATGCATGGTGCTATGGCTTTCAGGAAGTTTGTTGAATTTGTGGGCAAACTCCAGGATGATAGATTGAAAGACTTGAAGAACTTATGTGACTTCAAAGAAAAGCTAGCAGATTTTTCGAAGAATCCTTCTGCTTTACAGGAAGAACGTGATGGGTGGAAGGAAAGGTATACGGCATTGCAGAAAGACCTTCAGGAATATAGGCAAGAGTATAACAGGGAGCGGCTCAAAAATGAGAAATTGAAGGTCGAAAATAGGGAATTGACAAAAGCATGCGCGACACACGAAAAGCACTTACTCAAGCATCGTGAGACCAAGCAACACTAGTAGAAAATTCGGTTTTTCTGTTGAGTTGATCGCGTTGATTCGGTCACATTTTGACAAAAATCTGTCGATTTCAGCAGATTTCTGTCAAAATGTGACCAAATCAACAGAAAAATTGAATTTTCTACTAGTGCAAAGACATGTAACATTGGTGAGTGATATGGCGGAAAAACATAAGCAGCAATATGATGATGAGCGGCTCAACAATGAGAGACTAAAGGTCGAAAATAGTCAATTGAAGCAAGATTGCACGAGATATGAGGAACACTTACAAGAGCACCGTGGCATGTTGAAAAAATTACAAGACGAGAAGACATGTTTACATTGCAAGGGTTCACTGGAGGATAGTCAACGGACTCCAGATCAACTTGTGGTTCCGCTAGACAAAGGCAAAGCCGTGGACGAGGTCACCGAAGTGAAAGTGGCAGAGGGTGCAAGCTTGCAAGCAGAGCCTCTTCAGGAATTGGAGGGACCTAAATCCATGCTATCGATCGAGGACTTACAGCAACTATTGAACTTGGCAATTCAAGAGAAGGATGAGGCGGAGTTTTTAATGAGAAGAATGGAAAATGTAGGAGTTCTAAGCACGATCCTTCCAAAAAATCTCGTAGGCTTGCGTTGGATGTTTTGGGCAAGGCAACTACAAGATCCTGCACGCGTGTCCTCTCGTCTCATGAGTGGGCTTGTCATCTATGCAATGAAGTTGGACGAAGCTTAAAATCACGTGTCCAACTCTTATAGGCATATGATGCAGAAGTTGGAGGATGAAAGAGCAAATCCTGATGTACATGTTACGATTTGGGGAGACATGGATCGAATATTTGAGCGCCTAAACCATGGCAAATCCTATGAATCAGATGACATCAATTGGGCCAAGGAAGTGGAAGAAGGATGGGTCGTTCACAACACATTGTCTGCTCACATTTTAGATGAGGAAAAGACACTTGTGCTTGGTAGTACTCCCAATCATTTTTTGTTGAAAAAGAGGTGCTGTCTTTGCCAACATGGTTTTGGGCCCGAAGGAGGTTTAACTTTGGGTCAATGTGGCCATTCTTTTTATATCCTTTGTATCCAAAGGGCTGCAACATATGCCGCTCGTTGTCCCATATGCCGTATACCTTTGACTGCAAGATTTTTTTAAATGCTAGGGATTTCGCTTTTGATGCCATCGGGCCACGAGTACAATCAATGGAATCTTCTCCTTGATTAAGCACCATACAAATTCCAAAATTACTCACATTGGGAAAAACCAATGGATTGGGATTCTACCCTATCCATATATGGGTTGATTAACCTTGAGGTTACTCCAAAGGATCAGTATTTTTGGATGAAGTGAGACGTGAAAGTGGAGTTGCATGCCTTTGCAATTTCAATACTTGATTCTCATGAATTATTTTGCCGCAGTATGGGAAGACATTGGAGCATCGAACACGGAAAATTCTTCCGATTTCCTGAGGCAAAATGGAAAAAAAATGACAGCGATGATTGTTTGGTGAAGGTAAAAAGTGACCTTCAAGTCAATGTGCAATATTAAAGGTACAAGCACGATTTGGTTGAACGGGCTCTTGTTTTATTAAAGTTGGAAGAAGTAGCAAAGGTGCGTTCCAGAGTGGAATTGGATGCACCATTAACGCAAGAGCATAAAATGGAAGATGTTGCTCGAGCATTTGATAGGAGGATGGATGAAGTCATCACGAAGTGGAGGGATTATCTGGGGGGGATTAATTCAGATGGCAAACTCAATCAATTTCATGTGAAGAACAAGGACGAGGAAATTCAAAAACTTCTGCATGCAATAGATATGGCTGTCTCGGCTTTGAATGCGTGTGAAGTGGAGTTGTCGCGCAAAAACAAACGGAGGATTTCAGAAGAAGATGACCACTCTCCAAAAACAAGAAGACAATTTGAGAGAGTTGACATGGAAGTAGGATTTTCTCGTGAAGTTCAAAATCGCGTTGAAGAAGCCAGTCTGTCCGCAGTACCTCGTTGCACAAGTAGAAGACTCATAGAGAGGGAGGGGACATCTCGTGATGCGGAAGACAATAATATGTAGTAGAAAAATGTTTCATTTTAAACTATAGACCTACATTAATATTAAAAGTAGATAAGTATCTAGTAAGTAATATAGGCTTTATTACTTTTGTTTGCCCTCTGAGTATGGCACATTTTGTCTTTTTCGAATCGTGCATATCATAAGATTCATAGCTTCCTCATAATTTGCATTGATTTGGCCCCGAAAAAAATGTGTTCATTGTCCTATTCAGATTTCAGATATGAATACATGGAAATTTGGGTATTTTTGGACCTTTACCGTTTTATGAATCAAGAAACAAGATGTTCTCTTCATTAGTGTTTTGTTTGTCAAAATGAGCCGGTTCGCCCGTTCCCTTAAACCACTGGTCCGCTGATTTGCTGGTTCGCTCGACCGCCGTGTTTAAGGACCGTTGGGCTTGGAGTCAATGGTTATTTGGATTTCAGGTTTTGAGAGGTATAAGATAAAGGAAGGATGTAGTTGAAGTCATTCTTGTTTTCTGAATGCTAATATTTCCAAGGGCTAGAGCTACGTTTCTTGTGTCTCTTGCTTGGTAATAGTTCAGTGAAACAGGGGGGTTTGGTTTCCAAGGCTTTATGCAAAAATTTTATCTGATACACGAACATTTGATGATTTGAATGTACAGGCTTCAACGAAATATTGATCATTTGGTCCTCGAATTTGGAAGAAGCTTTTCACAATGAGTAAGGATTTCTCAAGATGGTATATTGTTACAACAAGTGGTAAAGTGAAGTGCAAAGCATGCAATTTGGAATTTGCAAATCGATAGTGCCGCATGTTGAGCCATTTGGGATATGAAGGGAAGAATGGTACTCGTGACACAAGAATAAGCTTATGTTCACAATTGACATCTGCAGTTTGAGCTCTCTTTTTTCGGTGTGATGGAATGTTCCCACGAAGATTAGATCTTGAGAATGTAGACGGCCAAAATCTTGCAATAGTCGCAAATCCTACGCCAAATGGAAAAGATTCAGACTGTTCAATACAAATAGACTCTTGCACAGCTCCCGTTAAAACAGTTTGTTCAGTTTCGGGGATAAACCAGAATACAACATCTACAAGCCAACATGGAACTCCACCGTGTTCCATTAGTAGGCCTCATAGGCAATGCCAACTAATAGATGGTTTTGAAAAAGCTGGTAGACGCAATTTGAATACGTTGTGGGCTAATTTCTTCTACTCGACCAACATACCGTTCGCGGTAGCTCGAAGTGAAGTATTCAAAGAGGCAGTGAAGAGAACGGGTGAGTTTAAAAGGCCATACAACCTTCCTTCGTATGGAGCTATACGAACAAAGTTGTTAGACCAAGCGAAGGCAGATGTTGAGGTGAAAGTGCACAAGCGGACCGAAGAAAGTATCCACAAATTTGGTGCAACATTGTCTATGGATGGATGGAGCTCAGTTACAAATCAACCACTATTGAATTTGATGCTCGTGTCTTCCGCGGGAAAACAGTTTTTGGGATCAGTGGACACAAGTGGATTTGAAAAAAACGGAGAGTATTTGGCAACAGTTTTGGACGAATTCATAGAGAAGATGGGGCCGGAGAATGTAGTGCAAATAACCGCGGACAATGCTACTGTGAATTCTAAAGCCGTGAGAATTGTAACGAAGAAGTATCCGCACATTTTCTTCCAAGGGTGCGTGGCCCACGCCTTCAATTTGTTGCTCAAAGATTGGGGCAAGAGAGATTGGATAAAGACCCTAATTAAAGAGGCACGCAGGGTGCTCAAGTTCTTTAGAAAGCGACACATGCCGCTTGCACTTTTTCGTATTTACGAAAAAAAATTGAGCTTGATGAAGGTGAAGAGCACATTAAAACAAAGTGTGAATGACTCCCATTGAGAGACATACGTGAGGACCTTGTCGAACAAGAAAGGCGATAGTTGTACAAAGTCTCGACTTGTGAAGAAGACAATAAAGGGTTCTACATTCTAGAAGACTTGCAAGAACTTTGTGCAGTTGGTGGGCCCTGTTGTGTATTGCCTCCGTAACGTAGATGCAAAGACACCATGCACGGGCAAGGTTCTACATGTTATGAGGAAAATACGAAAACATGTGGCGGGGATAGTGAATCTACATTTTTGCTTGAAGGCCGAAGAGGTGAAACCACTACAAAGGGCATTCCAAGCTCGATGGAAATTAGTAGAGAATGATATCATGTATGCTGGGCTCTTCTAAATCCCTATCTCCTCGAAGATCAAGAATTAGCCAATGATGGCCGTGCAACTAATGCATGCAGGAACGTATTCAAGCGAATATATAAACCTAAAGAGTACCATGATGTGGTGAAGGAGTTCATGGCTTTCCGGCATGAAGAGTTTCCTTTTCACAACATGTCAGATGCAAGTGAGTCCAAATTATCAACGCACGCTTGGTGGGATTTTGAAGGAGCATGCGCAAAACACCTTGCTCCAATTGCGAGGAGAATATTGAGGCAACCTGTATCTTCATTTGCATGTGAATGTAATTGGAGTAGTTACTCTTTTGTTCACAACAAATCTCGTAACAAATTAAACACGAAAAGATTAATGGATTTGGTGTATGTGTACACAAATTCCAGAGTCGTGTTTGCATCAAACAAGAGAGACGAGAAGAAATGGTATCGTGAGCATGTGGAGGAGGACTCTGAGAAATCCGATAGGCTTGTCGGTGACAACGACAGCAATGATGATGACGATTTTCTGGAAGAAAATGTTGTCAATGAAATGAATGCCAAAGAACGTGAAGACATAGAGCAATCAGAAGAGGAAGTCGAAAGAAGTGATGCGGACCTTCTAGATAATGCTCACCACGAGAGGAGTGGACACGTGCACAATTCCGATGGTGGCAGATGGACCCCGCACGATGATAATATGACCAACAATAATGGAGACAAGTATGATTTATGTTTAGAAGATAGTCACTACAAGACTGATGAACAAATAACTTCCATAGCAAAACTTTTGGATGGAAGCCGCCTCGGAAGCAGCGAATCACTTTTGGAAAACAAAGGCGATACAAATGTTCCACCAGCAATTGAAATTGAGATTATGGTTGCAGTCGATATGTCTGAACGGGGGGTGATGCTCGGTACGGAAAAGGCTCCATTGGCGGCACATTTTGGAAAAAGTGACAAAAACAATGATGAAAGCCAAGTAAATGTGGACAATACAACATTGGAGTTTGGAGGAAGATTAGCGATCAATCGAATTACAGAACGAAGTACCGTGGATTCTACCACGCAACTACTGGTCAACAATGTACTTCCAGATTTGATAGGAAATGGAAGCCCAAGCATGTTGCACAGTGGTGAAGCCAGGAAAGAAAGCACCATACAGCCGCCACGTAGCAATCATCCAACAGCTCCACGAGTACTATTCAACATGAGAAGTACTACTTTGTTGGATTCAAAAGGTTGTGAATCAGAAATGCGGACTTCCAACGTATCTTCAAGCCATATTTCTGAAGATAATGAGCCATTGTAAGCCATATTTAAGGAAAGAGAGGGATGCCCACTTCAGTCATCTATGAAGCCATCGAACGGGAAATTGAAATCTTTGACTGAAATTGATGGATGCGGCAACGAGGGGCTCCAAACAGCAAAAGCAATGTTGGAGGAATGTATTGAAACTAAGAAGAAACAAGTGATGGAGCCGTTCTTAATATCCTTGAAGAAGAAAGCCAAAACAGGAAAACCTCCTCTTGATAAACGTGAGCGAAATGCGGTTGACGGCCTTCAATAAAGCATAGGAAAAAATTTAATGCGAGTGAAGAAAGAGAAGATGGGTAAGTCAACTAGACCTTCTACATCGAGGAAAGTGCTTCCGAATAGGGGGAAATTCAATTATCTTCTTCAGATGACGAAGATAATACGTTTGACACGGAAGATGACGGACTTCAATCAAATGATTATAGTAGTGGGGCAGAGAGAAAAGGAGACAAAGATTGGAAGTCTAGGATTTGCAATCGTAGAAAAGACTCGAACGATGAGTAGTTCCTAAACAATGTGTTCAAATGCAAGAAGTTGAAGACAAAAGACTTCATCTAAAGTATGCAAGCATTGAGCCTTAGTTGAATAGTAGCCTAGAATTTTAGAAGTTCATAAGTAGTTTGTTTGTTTATCTTTGAAAATGTATTGAAATCTTTCAATTTATAACATTCCATTGAAAGTGAAATTCAAAAAATGTTTCTTGTGTATGCTTTGATTTTTTCTTTTTCATGTAATGAACAAGATATTTTTTGAAGCCCTCCATTTGGCAACAAACAAAAAAAGTAGCCTACTAGCCTCGGAACGACCTAAAATTGTATTAAACCCATGAACTTAACTATGAAATCTTAAAAGTGCCCATCCGTCCACTGGTCCCTTGGTCCGCCTGTCCGCCCGTCCGTCGGTTTGCTAGTCCGCCGGACGGCGACCGACACTCTCCGCAAGCGTCCGCCAACGTTGGATTCAACCGGACGTCCGGTTTTCGGACACGATTTCCCAAAATATGAACGTCCGAGACAACCTTGGTCCAAGAAGTGTTTCTAGTTCTAATTAGAGTTGATCCTTTGTGTCCTGCAATTGTGAACCAAGGACTGAGACAATGTTGTTTAGAAAGTTCATCTGGACTAGGTAGTTCCAAACAATTTCCTCCAATGCCACATTTGCCCCATCTAAACCACTATCAAAGTTGGCAAGCCTCTTACAATATCCTAGCAACCCTTCTTCTCCTAGGCAGATGTATTGAAGACACTCTTTGATCATTGTAAAAGTTGGAGGCACTCTTGTACGAGGATCTCGTGGGTAAATTTCTCCCTCTACCCACAAATCAATGTTGGTGGCACCTCCGTATCTATAGGTGCAAAACTCACGTCTTGGGACTTGCTCATGCAGTGGACAACCCCTCTTTAATAATGGAGAAAATCATGGAGCAAGTGACACATTCAGAGTGTATGGGTTTGATGCCTCCACCAGGACGGCACCTTATTTGTGATCTCACTTAAAGCCATCACCAATTTCTAAAATTGAAACAATACAACTCTGTGGCATACAAACAAATATGAAAAAGCCACCTTTCTGAATTGGAAAAATTTGACATGACATGAAATGAAGTCTTAGCTCCGAAATCCAAGCAGTTGGATTTAACCGAAATTCTTGTGGTACTGCTAACTTTCGCATCAGCAGCAAAATGGCACCGAAAGCAAGGAGGATGTTAACAAACTCTAATCTCATGCTGCCCTGATTCATCGAAGTTCATCCTCTTGGTTCATTCGTCATCTACAAAAAAGAACAGCTAATGGATGATGCCTCCACAAAATAATAGAGGATAATCCACGCTTCTATATAGTACTTGGGCAAAATGGATATTTGATTGCAAGTTCACTTGGAGTCATAACGACTTTTCATTGTACTCCGTCAACAACTTCCCATATTTATATTGCTTAAAAGTGCAATGTACTGATGAGAAAAGTCGTGTCTTTGCGGGCCCCCTATTATTTTATTCCGGCSCTCCATTATTTTAAATGTCTTTAATTGGGAGTTTGGGACGTTGAGGCCACCACATCATGTTGCGTAGCCTGCAGTGACTCCAGCGAGGCAATTTTACTGGCTCCGTGACACGGGAAGTGACTTGGAGCCTTCGATTCAGTCGCTGATTTTGAGGCATTTGTCTCCTAGCAGAATTTTTTTATCTTTCCTCCAAATTTTTTTATAAATTTCCTGGATCCAGCATCCAATGGCGTTGGCGCATTTCTAGCGCTGGATCCAGTACTGTTTTTCTTTTAATGCAAGATCATTAAATGGCTTGTATATTATATGTGAAGGTCTAATTTGACACTCTAGTTTTGAAATTGAATTTCCATGTCAGATTCTTAGAAGTCCACATCACCTCATACTAATTGCAAGATGATGTGTGGCACTTTTTCACTAAAAATAACCTAATTATTTCCAAATTTGACCTTCACATAGGATAGATACTCTACCTTGTGTTCAATTTTAAATTTTTTCAAATTTGTCTTATGCAACTTTTAGGAGATGTATAACAGTATAAGTGAATTGTATGATGAGACATTCAATATTTGAACTACATTTTAAACTACATTTATCTATAAATTTGTATTATATAATTATTATAATAAAAAAAAAATTGAATCTTTAGTCTTGTTTTAGATGGAATTGACAATATGCTACTTCCAAAACGCCAATTCATTATTGCTGATGTTTGGGCCAAAATAATAATTTGGAAACAAATCACTAAAAAGAGTTACTCAACAAATAATTGATTGGATTTTGAAGACTTGTTGGGATCCCTAAGGTTAAACTAACTTTTCTAAGTACTTTATAATAGGCTAATTTTGTATTTCTTAGCTTTTCTAATTGATTGGATGTCTTAATATTCAAAATTAAATTTAAATTTCCATCTATTATAAAATACAAAATTCTAGAGCTTTTACCAGAGACAGATTGGATTCATCTCTTGAAACATGAATTGAGCAATCTACTGAAGTTTTATTCCAACCCAAGTACACATATTCTTTTTGATACCATTTAATGATCTTGAATGGTAAAATTCTAGTACTTCGTTTGCTATCATTAGGAGGCATTGTGACAACCTTTTAATGTGAAGAGGCGATGATTTAGGACTCAACCCATTCAAAGCTTTGTCCATATTTAATGATTTAATACTCAGTCCATTCAAGTTCCGACCATATGTTACTTTGATGTCGGAGTCCGTATTAGGCGAACACGATTAGATAGGATAGAATTGTGTTGAGATAGGCTAGATTTTTCAAAATTTTAGGCTTTAACCCAAAAGTGGAAACGGAAACGTTTACGGAAGAAATTAACCACTTTCCGGAAATAGTTAGAAAATTACAAGAACTTCTGTAATTACAGATCCCATCTAGCTCCGTAAATCCAGAGAAAAACGGATTCCACAGACCTACGATTTAGGTCCGACCTACAGATCTAGGTCACTATTATGGGTTAACAGATCAATTCAAGACCGTCACCGGAGTGACGGGTACTTAAGTGACCCATTGTTTCCATCATTTCTCTTTTTTTCCGCGGAATTTTCTTGCATGCGTGATAGTTGAGAGAAAGAGTGGTGAGATAGTAATCGCAACAGTGGGGTTGGTAAATCCGCACGGATCCGGCCCATACTGTTACGGTGTTTTCATGGCGGAAAGTAGCCAACGGAAGAATCCGGTCACGGCCTGTATGGTGTCACCAACGTATCCAGAGGACGACAACGAGCAGAAACAACTGGACGAGGACCTGGCAAAGATGGGCTACGCCGGAATGATCCGTCGGCCGTGGAGTTTGAAGAATGAAGACATGATTTAGGAGTTGGTTTCCGGGGCTCCAAACCAGTATGAGCGGACCATCAAGGCTAGGAGGGAGGCCTGGACGGAAGAGACGTGGACGGAAGTTTATGGATTCCCAAAGCAAGGGCTCGGACTAGCTTCCCGGACGGATAAGTATTCCGTCAGTAAGTTTGCCAATCCGGCCCACTCGAAAGAAGGGTTTGCCATTGCACACTATACGGTCATAAAACACAGGAGGGTCTTGGAATTTTTAATTTTGATCTTCTATCCGGATAAGCCGACCCGAGTTACGGCTACGGTGGCGAACACCATCTTCGGAGCAATGGAGGGAAGAATGGTTCACTGGGGGAGAGTGATCGCCGGAATTGTCAGCAAACTGGCGGATCATGCGGGGAAGGCAAAGCAAAGCCCTATTAGCGCTTACCTTTTCCACTTGTACCACCAGCATGAGGTGCTGAAACCAAAAGAGGTGGTGGAATATGATACCGGATGCCTCATCCTCAAGTACGGGTTGCAAACAGAACACGAGAAGGAGCAGCACGGATCGGACAAGGAGGAGATTGAACGGGCTGAACCGCTAAAAGACAAGTAGGAGAAGAAGAAACAGAAGTTCACTGATCTTTGATCCCGGAAAACTCTGACGGAAAGCAATCCGGAAGAGGTTCCAGAAAGAATCCGAGCTTCGACCCGATTGGACCAGTTCTGTGAGACCGGAACTCGATGGGTGTAGAAGGCCAACAACTATATCAATGCATATGCGAGTATACTCAATGAGGCGACGAATGAATTGGGATGCGAGCCGAGCGAGTTGATGCAGGCCATTTGGAATAGACCTTCTCCGGAACTCTTACAAGCATGGGATCCAGAAATTGAGCAAATCCGGAAGGAAGGGGAGGACATCCAGAACCAGATCAATTGATTAGAAGGGGAGTTGGCAGCATCCAAGAGGAGAGAGAAGGAGGCGCTGCACTTGGTGAAGGGGTTAACCCGGCTGGTGGCGAAACCAGCAGATACTATTAACCGGGCTGCACTGTTCAGCTCCTGGATTGCCAATGACCGGATCAAAGGTGATCACCATCCTGGTTGATTTCTCTTCCCGAATTGAGCTAATTTTGACAGAAATGCGGCAGTTGTTGGACCGGATGGACCCCAACAAGCCGTTGGATTTTTCCAAGTTTCCGGAAGTTCCGGATGTCTACACCACACTCGGAACGATAGTTGTGGAGAAGCAGACTCCACAAAAAAAGATGCAAGGCAAGGAGCCACAAAGGCTAATAGATCTTTTTTTTCCCATGTGGTAGAGGCAGGGTTGCTATTTTGTGAGCCTGTGAGCGTGAGCATGTGAGCGTGTGAATACTTCAAAATCGTAGCCTTCACGACAGGACTCCGAGAATGAATAATGAGTAACGCACCGTCATCGTGCAAATGACCATCAGCAAACTCGAACACCGCCTCCAGCCAAGAAGGGTGGACCATGTTCCATTTCGGAACAGTATGTGCAGGTGCCGATAGACCTGGGACAGGCAAACCCTCGGGCATGTCCGCAATGAYGAGGTCCACTCGGGCTTTATCACTCCGAACACCACGGAAGAAACGCTCCTTMTCTCCTTTGTGCTGCAAAATCATCGAATCAGTTAGGAAACACACCGATAATGTTAAAGAGCAAAAACCAAAGTGACAAATGGAAGAAAGTGAAAATGCGAACCTTGTCAACAAAACTGACAATGTCGTGGTATACTTGGGGAAGAGGATCGGCCAAGACATCAGTGAGAGAGTAATTCAGAACCAGCTCGTCAATCGAAATCTCTGAATCCTGCAGGTATTCCGCAGCGGATGGACCATGCTGCATCACGTCATTGCTGAGTGAAGCATACTCCGAATCACGCTTGGTGCCACGTGAATTTGAGCGCTGATGYTGGGAGCTCTCGTCTTTGGTGGATGAATGTAAGCCATCTTCTTGGGTATTCTTCCCCTTCCCCTAGGCCTTCTCCGCTGCTTTTACTTGCTCAGACTCAATAAGCTTCTTTATCTTCTTCGTGGCTCTCTCCTTTGCCTTGTCCACCGCCTCGGAGTTCTTGAGCGCAATCTTTTTGTTGATGTCGTCTCTCCTCTTGATTGCCTTCACCTTGGCATCCTCATCAAGACCGGCAAACTCGTCCACATCCTCAACCACAGCATGAGTATTGATCGACCGCTTCAAATGGTCCTCAGGCAAGGGCGTGAATTCCGGCGGGCAATCCAAATACCACGCACCGGTTTTCAAATGCAAACTCGTCCACCATTTCGATTGCGCCCCCGAGAACATGCAATGCTCGGATGAATCATCCAACCACGTTTTTAAAAATTTAGGTAGATCGCGCTTCTGAATTGCCCCCTTAGGCAAGAGCTCATACATGAAATACCTATACAGACCAAATTTTTCAGAATATAGAAAATGATCCAACAACGGCAATAAACGATTATAATTAAGCATATCACAATGGCATTAAGGTTTCGAATTCATACCGGTAGATCACCCGTTTCACAACTAGATCAGTGCCCTTGTGTTTCTTGAAGTCATCTGACTTTCTGAAGACATCGTGTCCCCGAAATTGGGGCAAGAAAGCGTGGTCCCACACTCGAATTCTCTAGTCCTCAACATAATCTGAAAAAGTCTCGGGCTCCTGGGGAGAGTCCATAGCTAACTTCAGCCGGTCTTTCTTCACAAAGTTATCAAACATTTCTGCTCCCGTGTCTTGTATCTGCAAGACCATTAAAAGTCGTGATGTATACTAATACATGACATCGCAATCCGAATTGCACTAACCATCTAATGTCATCGTGGAATACATCACATCCAGAAACCAAGATGAATAAAACATGAATGAAATGAAAGAAAAACACTTACCCCTGAATACCAGCACGCCTTCGCTAGGAAAGACTTCAGTTCTATCTCTCCAGTTGGCTTCAATGGGAAGCGTCTTGCCTCCCTCGTTTGAATTGAGGAGTTCCACCATGTAAGCCACTTAACCTTATGCTCCTTGCTCACGTTGCATGTTGCAATCAACTGCAACTTCTCGAGAGTCATTTCTGGAGTGATGTTGGAACTCCAATGACGCTCGATCTGAAAGCACGAATTACTTGAGGTTAGATTAACTAAATGAAACAAGAAGAAAACAAGAAGGAGAGGTGAAAAGAGATGTTATCATACCTCTTGGAGCCACTCATTACCCAAATTGGGATTGGCCACAGCAGTCAGCTTTCCCAACTTCTGCACTAACCTTGTTGTCTTTTCCTTTGTACCTAACCTCATCGCAGCCAAGACACCCGCCTYTGTCTGCAGATCCTYAGGGGTCTCTTCCCTATACAACCTAACTGCTATATCAGCAGCCRCTGCTATTTCATACTGCAAAACAACATGGACGTCAGCAAAACATTGGAAGGATTGATGCCTCTACACAACTCAAACATACAAGGAATATGCACACGTTGTGTGAGAATCGTTACCCGATAAATGAACGAAGTGAAAACCTCAATCGACATCGAGTACCAACTTTTCCGGAGATTCTGGTGGCACTGAGTCATCTCGGACTCAYTCAAATGCTCAGAGAACTTCTCAAGCGGAAGCATGCCATATTTCTGAACACGATAAAGCRTATGAACAAGACTAGTCTTGATGAACRAACTTTCCGTATGCCTGAATCARAAAACAAAAACGTCAATATCTTCTTAAATGCTCACATGGTAAACCAARAATGAAAAAATGCCTAAATGGGAGCACTTACTTATTGATGTCGTGCATAGCATGCATGACATCACCAATCCTCCCCTTCGTGTCAAGAATGATTGAGTCCACTGATATATGCCAATCCTTGTCACGGTCGTGGTGTTTACTGATGTAAGAGGTCCACGCCAGAAGTCTATGGTTTCCATCACAAACAAAGAATTTAGACCCCTTGAAGTTCTGCAGACTTGGTGTGGCATCAAGAATCGCATTGAAGAGGTCATTCTCTTCATTCCACATCGGCCCCCAGGCCTCTCTATCCGCATCACTCACCATCTCAGTCTCGCCCTGCTCATTAGTGAGTGACACATAAAAAACATTTGAKCCATCTCTGTACCCATGAACGAACTCCTGCTCCAATTTTGTGAGATCACTCTGGAGTGCGGGTCTAACCATGGGCATCTGTACAAGGCGACATAACGGAATCCGCAGCCGAGATATGGATGTAGGTTTCAGGCGCAAGTCGGCTGATTACAATTATAAAATTTATACAAATTGTACATAAACACGGTAATAGGTCCACGGTAAGAGGTCCAGGGTATTAAGTCCACGATAACCGGTCCATGGTGCTAAGTCCACGGTCATAGGTCCACGGTCATAGGTCCATGGTCATTGTGTACTAAAATTTACTAAAAATAGTAATTTTTATAATAATTATTAAAAAAATTCAATTTTTTGAAATATTACTGAGTTTTTTACAATTTCAGAACTCCACGCTCACATACTTCCTGCTCAACGCTCACACGCTCGCGCTCACCTGCTCACAATCTAGGACCGTTGGTGGTAGAGGAAGCAAGGGAGAGTATACTTGGTTAGGCAAGCACGAGGACAAGTGTCGAGCCTCGACGGAAATAGAAGGGGAAGTCTATTCATGCTTTATCTGGAAGTACCCTTCCGATCCGACCTCCCGGTGGTAGTCCAAACCAGACCAGCAAGTTTGAGGAACCGGCCAAGCCTACCAGGTTGGATCTCTTTAAATGATTAAGGAAGCTGAATCCGGCGAAAGACCATCCTGAGGATTTTGAGATGCAGGAGAATTCACCGAAACAGGAAGAGCCTCAGACGATCCAAATCGAGCCTTCGGATGATGAGGAGGAAGAGGAGGATGATACCATGATCCTCAGTAAGTCAGAGTACAAGGAGGCGTTCGAGAGGGGCGATGATACGGATATTGACAACTCGCCACCACTCGTAAACCGGAAGATTCAGACCCGAGCGGCGACGAGGACAATTCCAAATTCGATGCCGGAAACGACTCCAGTGAAGAGCTTAGTCCGGGTTCCACCCAATTTCATCGGGA
This sequence comes from Pleurozium schreberi, assembly GCA_006891605.1. NCBI lineage: Eukaryota > Viridiplantae > Streptophyta > Bryopsida > Hypnales > Hylocomiaceae > Pleurozium > Pleurozium schreberi. Next base: position 16,081 of record VACF01000424.1, on the reverse strand, counting down.
TCTCATCAAATAAGACGAAGAAGGGAAAGTTGGTGGTTAGTTTTCTAGTTAGTTCTGGTATGTGTTTTGGAACCGGAACAGGTTTCTGAGCTTGGACCCAAATCCGGGTGTTTTATTATTAGGCTTTCAGTTTGATCTTCTGAGGATCTCGACGGGTCATTTCATTGGCCGCCTGGATTTACGGGTGGCTGGTTTTCTATTTTGGTTTTTGGTTTTTAATGGGCGGGTAGTTTGTTGCCTTCCCAATCCATCCTAGCATTTTTGAGTATCCATTTGTACTTTCTTTGATTTTAATCTGAAACCATCAATGTGAATATTGGTTTCTACCTTCAATTGTGAGAGTGTTTTGGCTTGTATATTCCACTTGAGTATGGACGGATGAGACGGAAGTGAGGAGAGAAGAAATCCGGTATTGGAGAATTTGGTTATGCCTATGCGAGAGCGTTTATACCGAGGTACAGAGTTGTGCAGGGGGGCTTGAGCGTGGTGCCTTTAAATTACCGGAACGGTAATCCGGTGGGTAGGTGGTGAGAGAGCAATTTCGGAACCTAGCCGGTTTTGTGCGGAGATTAGCAACTGCCTGCGGAAATTCCCCCACATCAAAAGGTTTTCCAGTCACCAGATTGGTCTACGCTTCTAGAGAGCAATCCCGAGGCAGGTCCTAGATGTTTCTTGTTCTATCGTTGTAGTGAACAAAGCTGAAAACGGCTTTGTGTGACCTGCTGTCCGGATAGGCCATCTGGATAGTTGTAAGAATATTTCTGGAATGACTTACTGCCACATATTATTCCGTGGGTGTTGATGTGTTTTGAAGAGGAGAGAATGTGAGGAAAACAAGTGGTTGGTCCCTACTCTTTTAACAATCAAAGGCGACCCTCTGAGGGCAAAACAGAGGGATCACAAACCAAGGTATTAAATGAAGATGAAACCAGAAATCGGAAAGACATCAATCCGGAATCCAATCTGGATAACTGTAAGATCCAGGAAAGAGTGGAGAGAGTGAGGAATTGTGTAAGAAGAGTAAAACCGGATAATTGAAGCTTACAATGACATACTACAATCTCACGAGAGAATATTCCATGTMAACTTATAGTACTCAATGCTGTGAGGATACTTACACCTAGATTACGCATACAACATCAACTTTTGAAAAACTTCACTTCAATTGTAAACCTAGATGGAATTCATACATGCTTTTCTATCATTTGTTTCCATTTAAGTGAACAAACAACTAAAGCAACGAAATTGCAATGATTCCAAGTGTCAACTTCCCATTCATAGAAACCTTATTTGTATTCTAGAAGTTTATAATTAATTATTATTTTGGAGAACTTTGGTGGAAGATTCCAATCAAAACCATCTACGCTTCACCCACCTAAGCATCCATGCTCATTAAWATATAATATATAATAGATACACTCAACTTTGGAAATTAGAACATGTTTGTTTGACTAAGAAGTACACATAAAGAGGCTTACTGAAACTAAATTCTAGGAGGCTTTTGACTATATCTACCAAAAATAGGCACTAGTCAACTTACTCTACACTCTTGGTGGGAAACTAGATGGAAACAAAATAGATAACTACAACAAAGCTTAACCCCTCAACGCCCAAGGTCCAACCATGCTTGAAAGCATCCTCCCTTTGCAAGTGTTAAAAATCCTTCTTTCAATTAGTTATGAAGATCTCAACCATACAATATTGTAGTGTGCATGTTGAAGATGTTTTGGACCAAATTTGGGGTCATTTGACCGTATAGATTGAAAGATTATAATGTTTTAGTGTTGAAGAAAGGTGCTGAAATCTTCTAAAAAACACATTTGGAGGAGATTTGATTTCTAAATTGACTCAAATGAAAAAACCTTAAACTACAAAGTGATTCAAAACCAAAATATAAACACTTTGGTGAAAAAAAATATCATAAAAATGACTCATTGTATCTGCAAAATGGATTTGAAATGTCAAAAAACAGTGAAAAAAGTAGTCAAAAATCACATTTGTGGCTATACCTCCTTTTACTAAAATGCCTCTCAATCACTCATAACGTCTTGGATGGATATGAAATTTTAACCACACAAACTAGATTAGTAAGCTCAACTTTTCCAACAATTGTCTTTGAGAAAAGATCATATACAAAGAAGTTATGAGTCGCCGAAGTTCACTGAAATGCAAAAAATTCTAGATTTTGAACTTTGAATTGCTCCCAAACATTCAAAAGAACTTGGATTGGCATGAAACTTTTAACACAATAACTAGACCTTTATGGGAACAAAACCTAACAAATTTTATTGAAAACAAACATTTGATGAAAAAGATACAGTCCCCCGAAGTTGAAGCCATCACAATGCAGTGTGCTGAACCTAAATTGACCTTGAGAACTTCGAATGCCTTTCACAAACTCAATACGTCTTGGATTGATCTGAAAATGTTATTATAGAAACTAGACTAGTATGCGCAACTTCTCCAACAAGTTTTATTGAAATCGGACATTGGATGCAAAAGTTAGAGCGCTTCAAAGTGGACTGCCAGACTGGGTGAGGCCACTTTTGGGCCCCTTGGGCGTTGAGGGGTTAAGCTCTCATCATTAATTAAATGGTTGCAAAAAGTTACCAAATAGAATTTGATGGACACAAAGCACAATCTCACAATCTCGTTAAGCTCTCATCATTAATTAAATGGTTGCAAAAAGTTACCAAATAGAATTTGATGGACACAAAGCACAATCTCACAATCTCGATCTAGGCCATAGATGCCTCTTTCCTAGATATGTCTTTGCCAAACAACTTAGCAATGCCTCCACAAGGATCGTCTTGCTTCACCAAAGACTCTCCTACAAGAACCTGTCCCCACGAAATCCCAGCGAACCTAGTCAGTCGGTACAGCCTCTCCAGTATACATACAATCACGAGAGCTTACAGAAACATTTACAGAGACATTTTTGATGTATCACGACCGTTGGATCAAGGAGTTCAAGGTGCAGTTACCCGACTAAAATTCCTTGACATTTTACTWAACTGCGATCGTTAACTAAAAAGTTAACAAAAAAGTACTAAAAAAGTTGCAAGTACAGTTGACATACCGCACCAACGCCTGCTTCCCGGACCAACGCAATATCCTCGGGTACAAACAATCCTGATTCTCCAACCACCTGAATATCAAGCATTGCAATGTGCCAGGAATTCAGTTTTCCCATACTACAGTTTTCAAAAATTAAATTTAAATAAATATAAAAATTCAAGAAATATTCTTCATCATGCAAACATGATGCCACTTAACATACATTAATATGAAAGCAAGCAGTATCAACAAATCACAGGAATGTCGTCCAGTAAAACTCACTATGATATCTCTATCACAAATTTGTGATCCAATTTCTCCTTTCAAAAGATTTACTGTGTTATTAATGTCCACCTTAAAAGTCTCTGCAAAGCACAAAATCAAGTCATTTGTGTATCCTTGACATAAACGATACAATGATATGTGTGCAAATTGAATACAGTTAGTCCATCACCACCAAGTACATTAATTCTCTCTCAGCATTCTTCTCGGATTTCAAGATAAAAACAAACACACGAAATATATGAGTTTTGCACACAGTTATGGAACAACGGTTTTAGAAACCATCTCATTGAGGTCAGGTACTCAACAACCTGGAGGAAACAAATCATTAAAATCAAGAAGCATGAAATGCTAGCGATTGATTGACCTATCATTGACTAGACAGTCTGTATGCACCAGGTAGAAGATTAAGCAAGCAAACCTAGACTGCGATTGTTGATGCCAATAAGCTCTACATTTGGCAAGCCCAAAACACGATTCATCTCACGCTCACTGTGTACCTAGACACCAAAGAAACAAGCATTTGGGTCATAAAGGATACATGTTAGATAGAGGCTCTGTGCATTACTTGTGACAAAACCACACCCCATTCCTAAGACCAATCWATTCGGAGGATGTAACCTCTAGCACCATAGGCTCCAAAAAACTCTTGATTCGTCTATCTATCACACATGGATAATGAATCACATGCATCCCTCCAGGAACATTAATGACATTGTATCCTTGTACAGCCTCGATCTCCTTTTATGCTTCTCACTGTGATCTCCTCGCTTAAAGTTCAAAGAAACGCGGATTCATCCACAAGTGGCATGATTGGAAGAATGGTTGTGCATACCTCAATAAGAGCAACCATGCCCAGAGCTTTTGCAATTTTGCTCATATAAGCMAGATCCTGATCAGGTAAGACCGCCGCTATCAAGAGGACAGCATCAGCACCACTGACGCGTGCCTTGTAGATTTGCCACGCATCAATGATAAACTCTTTGCACAAAAGCGGGCACTGGTATACCCACAGAACAACTTTCAGAGTTAATAGAAGTAAATATGTAATAAAAGTTATCCCTATGCAATGAAGTTCAGCAGCTATGTAAGATCAAATATAAATAATCCAATCAGTAGGMACATGAACTCCATAATCTCTCACTGGAGCCTCAAAGTCTCCTAGAAAACCACTCTTAACACATCATCTGATTTTGGGAACTAGCATACTTGAACTCCAGCATCTCGGATTAGTCTCAAGTTCTCAAATCCTCCTTGGAAATACTTCGAGTCGGTCAATACACTCAAACATGCAGCTCCACCTTTTTCATAATCCTGGGCAATTCGTACCTGCATTGAGCACAACACGATAAGAAAAATAATTTATGAGATGAACCCTAGCAAAGAGAGYTTGTTCATACTTCAAGAGAAAAACACAACAAACACTGCTATCAACAATAGGCCACTAGTGGAACAATTCTTCACAATAGTGAAAACTGTACACAATAAATGTGCACGATTTGCAGGAAACGGTCTTGTAAGAGCATTGATGCAGAAAGGAAGACGAAAAAATAGTTGATAAAGTAATAAATCAAAAGTAGGCTAAACAACGTAATTCCTMTTGACACATTACACRATCTCAAACTTTAACAGTTATTGCACGTGCATACTAATATCAACTATTGCACAGAAAAGGAATTCCACATTGACAGAAAGTAATACTGGATCAAAATTAGGCTGGATGACACCACGGCTTGGTGACGCTTTCTTCACTTCCGCGATCAAAGCTGGGTACCCAGTCTCTGCCATCCGTACTCTCAGGGCTCCCACAAAGTCCTTCGTGGGACCGACCCCCTTCATTGCCTTTGCTAAAGCAGTAAGGGGAGTTCTCTCCTTCATCTGCCAAAACAAGCATAGAATTGATCTCAAAGACTATTTTCCATAACGGTACAGAGCATCAGTAAGCGTGATCGTCTTAACAGAGCCAATGCCACCACAAGRCAGTCAGCAGTAAGCGGGCAATTTACAKGAAAACTCTTTAACACAATCAGTTGATGACATAAAGAAACCAGACATAAAGTTCCCGATTCTGTTAACTAATTACATGACTGCATTGACAGACCTAAGCTTCATAAAATGGCACATACGATCCACAAGTTCTGACGCGATACCTGAGCAACTTCCACATCCTTGTGCCACACGATTTCCTCCAAGATGTTCCGAGGGGTATTGCCTTCGCTCTGAATCTTGAATTGGAAGGGTCCTACGTTGTGGAGAGGCGGACCTGTTGCTGGTCGACGCCTAATATTGATACCCTGGGTATTTAGGTTTGACTCATCAGCTTTCCTCTTCTCTTCTCTCTCTTTCCATTCTGGTGGCATCACAGGCATGTTGCTTGAGGGCTGGAACTCCAGAACCGTCGGTGTAGGATCAGGCATTGTGGCATCTGTGCTGTCGGACTAAAAAYAGAGCACTGAAAGACTCTCAGCAATAACATCTGACTGACAATTTGAAAAGAGACAGAAGCAAGAGTAATGAAAAGACTCAAAAGAAACYMTTACGTGCAATGGRTATTCTCATKCACTCCACCWGAACAGCTTCAAGAGCTTAMCCMAGRTCSATASTTCTCTAGCAGAGAGCAATGAACTTCTCCATGCCGACTAAACTGCTCTAACAAAGCGTCGTCTTTCTAGAACACAGGTGGCAGTTGTGAGTGTATCAAACCACTCGATCGCAACACTCTTTGGAATCACACAGATTTGCAACTTCAACCCTAAAATTGGCGATAAGTGGCTCCATCAGCGTCTTTTCTGGGCGTATTGGAGTTACCATTAGAAAGCATAATACAGATCCGCCCATTCTTCACAGAAACTGTCCAATGATAGCGCTTCTCTCTCTAGCTCAATGCTATATCGCGCTGTTCTCTTGCGGAACAGGACAATTCTATACCTATTATCGTCCCACGTATTAATGCCAGTACTTTAAACCCACACCACATTATGGACCCTCACAAAGTCGAAGCAAAAGACTCAGTCGCAGCATAGCAATGAGAAACATTGTCTTTGTTCAATTATCAGCGTAACAAACTACCTCSTTGATGCCGTTCTAACAGAGAKAGGAAAGAAATAAACGTCAGGAAGCAGAAGAGGAAAAGCTATGCGGTGGTGACTTACTGGAGAAGCATAGCAGAACAGAGCAGGGCGTGAAGCGTTCATAGTAGATTTCGCGGCGCAATTGAGGGACAGGCTCGGACCCCTGAAGCACGAGGATAGAGCGGCGACAGACGCACATGTGAGGGAGCTGTGAGGAGAATTGGCGGTAAGGGACGCAAAGTGGAGAGGAGAGCCAGATGGAGAAAAGTGGATTGCCATAGCCATCACGCAGCAGCAGGAACAGGGTGTGAGAGAAACGCCAGGGGCAGATCAAAATGCCAGAAACACAAGAACAAGTTGGAGCAGTGAGGGTAAGCTGAACCCTTCAGCCGCCCACATGCCACTTTGGGGCCGCTGGGTCTCGTGTACTGTACTATGGAATACTATTTGGCCTGCGTCGGGTATAGACGTTAGGGTCACGATCACCTCGAATCGGGGCACGGTTTAGGGTCGCAATTCCACGTCGACGATTCACGTGGATGAAAACACGTCTGCGTTCACGATATCAGTGCTCATGGTGACGGCGTCTGAGATCTCCATAGAGTTTGAAGGTGCGGTCACGATGAGCACCTTGGTGTGATCCCGTCCTTGTTACGGTGGGTAGGGTGACAAATCTTGCGAGAAGTCGTCCAAGTCCGATTTGGCGACAACAATGTATGTGTAATTTTTATTTTGGGCTTGCTGCCCGGTATCCAAAGCTAATTTCGACTAGGTTCGGGCCTAAGGTCGGTTTAGGCGACGTGGATGTGCTAACGGCACATTGGCAACGGCAAAGACCATGGTGACGACCATGGCAATGACCATGGTGGAAATGTTTATACTTGTGTTCAAGACATGGGAATGACGGTCATCGCAGTGCCTTCTTTGTCGATTCCATTCCTTTCTGTTGTTCAAAGTACATGACGGCATGTGGTATAACATCAATTCTAGAACTAGCCGAACAGACAATGTGATGACCAGTTATAGAGAAGAGAAATCTCAATAGATCAGTAAGTGTGCGACAACATGGCACCACCGAGAAAAAGGAAATCAAGGCCAAGAAGATCAAAGATGATCAAAGATGAAGAGAGAAGAGAGAAGTCCAAATAGGAGAAAAAGGTTAAGAAAAGGTAATTTTATCATCACTGGATTGACATGCATCTCGAATTTCTTCCAGAAGTTGAGTCATCAGTGTATACAATAGAGTAGGCTGTAAAGCTCAAAGTGTAAGGACTCAGATCATAGTCTCGAAGTATTGAGGTCATGATAAAATCACCGAAATAAATTTGAAGTGAGCTKATCGACTCATCTGTTTTGCATCGACTACAAGTTAAAAGTAGCATCTGTAAAGCACTTGCTCCAACAACCTTTGGCACACTGGATCTAGAGCCAAGTTAGCCATTCCTACAACCTCGTTGCAACACAAAAGTGAAGGATACTACAAAACAGGACTTTCAAGACATAGGAATGATGGTCGTCGCAGTGCCTTGTTTGTTGATTCCATTCCTTTCCGCTGTTCAGAGTACATGATAGCATGTGGTATAATATCCATTAAGTACAAGTAAGTACTTCAATTACAACAAGTAAGCCTTCAAAACCACAGATTCATGCTGCATCGCGTCTAACTGTAATGCATATTGAGTAATGAAAATGTCAAAATGATGTAGGCAGTACCGCCAATATAACGAATTGGGGTTTCATTATTTCTCTGTCCGATTTCTACCATCTACATAATGTCAAAGCCATATAATTCACAAAACTGCATAGGCTTATTGACGGGTCCTGACAAAAATTGGCGACTTCAACCGCTTGATTAAGTAAAGATCGAAATGAGGCTACGGCACATCTGGACTTGCAAAGCTTCTAGAGTACAGTTGCACTCACGGAACTTCAGAGTACTGCAGGGAGAAACGGCAAGAGGGGCATGCTGTGAAACTATCTCATATCTTGGTGCCCAGACCACAACCAGCTCTTGTAGTTTGCAACACTTGGCGTGTTCAAGAAGAACCTCTTGAATTTCATGGTAACGATGGCCACTCAGAGACAGCTCTTCTTGGAGAAGTTGTGACTTTTGTGACAAACATCTAATAGATTACCATATCAGAGCTGGAATATTACTCCCCTAATGCTACGAGGTACATGTCATCCAGTAATTGCCGACGTGATTTGTCTACCTCATCTAGTCGGCCCTGGAAGTATGCAAGTAGTGGATAGTGTGGCCTTTGCAGAGCTTCCACGTACTCTGCAGTGAGCCCCAGGTGGAACGCATACTTTTCTTCTCCATACCGATATCATGCTTTCCCACGTTTGTATGCCTTGTCGCGAATGTGGGTGATTGCGTCAGGCAATGTAGCTCCAGTAAGGTCGAGAGGGCCAGGTGGAATCCCCTGTGCTTCAGTTGCACCTAATATTTCTCTATCCAGGCCGATAGGTAATTGCGGCAACCCTGGAATCGAAGCATAATACGCATTGTCCATTTTAGATACAACGGGGGCTCTCAACCAACCTCGCTGCCGTTCGTAGGCTTGAAATGCAATTTTTGGAATGTGGCTTGGTATGGCACGCCCATTTTCGTTGATCTTCTGCACTCTGTGATTGTTCCATGCGAGAATGTGGCGATCCACGCCGTCTTGGATCAAAGGAAAGAACACCATGTGCAATGAGCTCATGTGCCACACATTATTCAAGTCAAGAAGATTATGGTTGCACATGGCAGTGAATAGGGAGTGGTAGAACCATGCAGTCTTCTTCCATACCTGGCCCTAGAAATGTTCAATCCTCTGCAATGACATCGATCATGCTTAGGGAAAATTGACAGTGGAATTCAGAGTTGACAAACAAGATTCGAAGGGATCCTTGAAGGCATACTTGGTTATGAACCGATGACCCTGTTAGAAATGGTTTCACTACCTCTGGATGAGCCCGTTCCTAGTCTTCACGTACTAAGTTGTGTTTAGCCGCATAGTCGGACCGAATGCGGATAGGGTGCCCGTATAAATCAACCGCTGCCTTATACCCTTTGAAAATGGTGGTTGCTAGCTTGTCTGTTGCTACTTCGCACCACAACACGTAATGCAATGCTCCATCAATCCCTCCATGAATTCTGAACTTCTACTTTGCCAACTTGTCGTAAGCTTGACAACACAAAGAGGTGCACAGAACAAGCCTACTTACGTTAGTGTTTACAGGTCAGGGTTCGAGGCAAACAACAAACACGGTATTCCCTCCTTCAATGTTAACTCAGGTATGTTTTAGGGTTTTGACTTCTCGCGCATTGGAGGCACAATTTTCGAAATACAATGTTCACCTACTTTTTAGAGCTTCCTATATAGACTTTGCATAAGAGGTTTAAATGGACAAGTGCCAATGCAGCAAAATTGACCCCTAACTTTGTTTAGGATTCAAGAGCAACTTACAATCCATATGCCACAGAACCATTGGTTCTATCACATCGTATTGTCTACGAAATAGGAGTCTCACTTCCCTCCTACGCATATGACCCAACTGCATGGCGTGGAGCACGTCACGCACAAGTTGGCAAGGCAGTTGAAGTTTAAGCTCCCTCCTAAGCAGAGACTGTGCATGACGGATTCCCCAGTTCACACCACCACGATCAAGTGGGACAACAGACAGGATAGCATCCCTACACTCCTCTGGCGACAAATTGTGATAAATGCCTTCCCACCCTAAGTTGAATAATCAGCCAGACAGGGCCTTCCGTGTTAATCCGAGTGATGTCGCTATTGACGAGAAGTGCTCACCTCGATTCAAACATTCCTCAACATGATCCAACAGAATGTGCTCCGGTATGTGAATAGGATTCTCTTCTACATCCGCTTTATCCATGTTCTCCCTAGAGGTTTCTGAAAGATTGTCGTCTTCCACCCCCAACCTAGCTTTCTAAATCTGCTTCCATTCTATGCGTATTGAAAGTAATCTGTAGTAGGACACGTTTATGGAATACTATTTGCACAATGGGTGGTTTCCGTTTTGACGCATGGGTAGATGCGGTTGAAGGCTGGCTGAGATCCTGCACCAAATGTATTATCACAACTGCTCATGATGTGAGTCATTCTGTCCTTGATCTATGCTCTGGTTTCCTGACAATATTTGTATAGGCAGCGTGTATAGCAACTCGGGGGAAGTTGCAGGCCATGGCCGTCACCAAAGATGAACATCCATAATTACAGACATTGTTCAATCATGATTGTACCATGTTCAATATTTTAGTAATATTTTATATACTTTGAATTTGAGTACTCATGGCCTGTTGTCTTCAGTCTTTGTAAGCATGATATTCTTTTGCCGTGGATTGTACCAAGACGCATTATGGTGATTTGCAAATTGCAGAGATCAGGCAAAAATCCTCATAGGACATAGTATTGTTGCTATTCTAAACCCTTGAACAACGAGCTCATCACCATGGAAATCATGTGTTTTGTCACCGTGTGGATTATTGGATTAATCCTTGAAGGTTTTCGAATATGTTTTTACCAAAAACACTTCAAAATTGCCATTTCTAATACAAGTATCAATTTTTTTTAAACGACATCCTTGGACTCATGTAACCATAGGATCTTGTAGTACACTTGTTTGAGAAGATGTGAAAAAAAATTCAAGAATTTCCACCGTTTAGATTGCAAGATATTAGCGTTTTTTAGTGACAAAAATCTATTTTTTGTCCCTAGGAAAATTTGGGCAACTACACTCTAGAAGGTCATATCATCATAAAAAAATGTCCAGAATAGTTGTAATTCTCTTAATTCATTCTTCAAGGCAAGTTGGCTACATGCTTGAAAATTTTCAAATCATTTGAAATTGTACAACACTAAGAAAAAATTAGTAAGTAGAAAGATATATGAGAATATTTCAAAATACTAAATTGTTAACGATTTACTTATGGAATTGAAAAATGTCAATCCCAAAGGTTGTAATGTTGTAATAAACAATGTGCAAATAATGTTTTTATCTTTTTCCAAAAATATTGAAAATTGAGTTAAATAATGGAATCCAAAGTTTTTTTTAAGGTAGAGACTCCATAACTACCTACAAACTACCACAAACTAAATTTCCTCATAACTTTGGATTTCCTCACAACTTTGGATTTCCTCATAACTTTGGATTATAAATTGTAATTGAATATAACATTGTAACAGAATTTATAATTGTAACTAGACGTTTAATTATAATTAAATTTCAAAATGTATTTTGAATATGATTGAATTTAATTCAATTTGAAATTTAATTCAATTTAAAATACAATTTTCAATGTAATTCCTAAAAGTGCATTGACATTTCTTTTAAATGCATTGAATTGAATTTCTTAATGATGCCTACATATTGAATTGAATTTCTAAAATGTAATTTCTAAAATTGTCCTTGAATTTCAAATGTAATTCAATTCAATTAAACTTTAAATGTAATTGAATTTTAAATTGTGATAGAATTTWAAATTGAAATCGAATTTTAAATTCAATTGAATTTTGAATAGATTTGTAATGAACCTCTCATCCGCTACGTCCAACAGAACGGAATGAGAATTTAGCATGACGTCACCGAAAACATACCTCTGCCACGTCAGCGAAAGATGTTTGCACTAGGGTGGAGAGGTGCTATGGATTCAGGAAAAGTCCTAGGGCAATATGTCATGGGGCGTGCCATTCAAAATTCTAAAAATGCTATAGAAGAATGGGAAGAAGACCAAAAGCATTTGGTCAAATGGATTGCAAGTTTTTATGARTCCCAATTCATGGAACTAGCACCATGCATTTATGGAAAAATAATTAATGAGGCTTTGGAGGTAGAGGTTCCATTATTAGGACAAACCGAGTTTAAAAATCTGCAACAAAACTTTGAAGGATTTGCAAGCAATCTCACTTACACGATTGATGATTTCAGTAATACCTTTCATCAAGATAAAGATCATAACTCTTACACATATGGAATTTGGGCACCTACTGTATCACAAAATGGGAGATTAGCCAAAAAAGCTGACAATTTTAGTTGTAAAGGAGGGTACTTTATTGTTCCAAGTTACAAACTTTACATTGACTTTGGAGAATGTGATGGTGTTGTCCAAATGTTTTGGCGAGCAAAATCTGATTTCCATTCGACATCACCATCAACAACATCAAAAGGATTTACACGTGTTGGAACATCTACTCAAATACCAAAAACTTTGGTATGTAGAGTACAATCATTGATGAAAGATAAAAGAATTGAGATAGACGTAAACTCACAAATACGTGGATTGGACAAACTTGTAAATCAGAAGAAGAGAAAATTACTTGAAAGATAGATGAAATACTATAGTTTCTATTAAAATGTGCTAGGGAGTGATTTAAAATTGAAAAGTATAAAGGCTTCACCAATTTGTTGCCCAATTTCAATAATGTAGATAATTCTTTTGGAATTCATGAGACTAATTCCAAAATAAATTGCTCTCATATTTTTAATTGAATTTTTACATAGTATGAATGTAATGATTGCACAGTCTGTTCAAAATAAAACTTTAACCCCTAAATGATATAAAATATTATTTTCATTAAAACCACTCCAAAATTGTCCTTTCTAGTGCAAGTACAAAATTAAATTAAAAAAAATTTATTTTGGACACATGTAACCGTAGGATCTTATAATAAACTATTATGAGAATATGAAGAAAATATTTCAGAAATTTCTACAATGTAGATTGCCAAATATTTGCATTTGAGTTAACAATAATCTATTTCAACCTGGAAGTCGACAGGTAGCTGCACTTCACAAGGTCACATTTGTATGAAAAAATTTCCAAAATGGTTGTGCCTCTTTGGTTTCATTTTTCATGACAATTTGGCTACATGTTTAAAAAAATTTAGACCATTTGGAATTGTATAACATATAGAAAAAGTATACGAAGTAGACATAAGTAGAGAATGATTCAAAACACTAAATTGTGAAGAATTTAATTATGGAATTGAAAAATGCCAATCCCAATAATTSTAATGTTGTAGTAAACAATCTTCATACTATGATTCATTTTTTTCCAAAAAATATTTTAAAATGAGTGAAATAAAAGATTGCAAAGTATATTTTAGAGTACAGAATCTAGCATTGCTCGCAAACTAAAACTCCTCATAACTTTGACCTCATTAATTTAAATGGAATGATTCAAAGCTTTCCATGAATAGAGAGAGAGAGAGAGAATCAATTTTGAAAAATTATTTTCGAAAAAAATGATCTTTCAGAATTTTAGGAGCTACCCACCATACCATCAAATCTACATATCATTCAATAATTTTAGAACCATGAAGTCAAAGGTTATGAAAATTGTTGGGCATGAAAGCTACTCCTAGCCCACATGTTTTGTAAAAAATTCAAAAGAACAAAATGAAGATTCCATTCATATTGAGCTACCCAAAATGTCTATAATGCCAAAAATAGTGTTTGATCCTTCAAGGGTTTAATATAAAAATAAACTAAATTTATTTTCCTAAGTTTTTTCAAAATGACCTTACAATGAATGTTTGAGAGGATCTTGGATTTTGTATCCTTAGATGAACTATGAAAAATACATAGAATAATAGATTCTATACCCTCTGAAGAAGAATTTTAATTAATTGTGGGCCCACTTGAATTCATTAGAAAGGGGTTAAAATAAAAGCTTTTTTTACATTATACATATTTCCTTACATCTACATGTAGTTATTTATATTTATAAGGTCTTTATTTATATTTTTATATAAATATCTTATATGATCCAAACATCTTTTACATGTACATGTATTTATTAGAATTTATAGAATCTTTTACTCTCCTTTTTATATAAATATCTTATAAACTACACACATCTATTACATCATTATATGCCTTTGAATATTTATAGATTTTTTGTGGATTTGTTTCATGTAAATACCTTATAAATTACACAACGACGCTAGTTTGTGAGCCTAAAAGCGTGAGCTCCCGAGCTGTGAGTCCAGTTTTTGTGAGCCCAGACATTTAGTGTGGAAATGTTGCAAATTCTCCAAGATATGGGTAAACCATCCGGACATATTTATATATTTTTCATCATATTGGGAAGGTGGACCTAATACCGTGGGCCTATTACCATGGGCCTATCCCCGTGCAAATGTTGATGTGGTCTTATCATAGTAGATTAATGAATGGGTTTAGGGTATGATTGACTATCTTTTTTTGAAACTTGTAAGTTTAGGGTGAAAATAATCATATAGTATTGTATTTCATTGAATTTTGAATTCCTAATATTAAAATTGGTGACAACATCAAAAATTGTAAACAACTTATTTTAGCATTGATGAATCTGATTTTCTATAAGTTTTTAAGAAAAAGAGAAATATTGATCAAACTATAGCACATGTCTAGAAAATTGGTTGAAAATCAGAACTTTGAAATTATTTAAATGGAGGGGCACCCATGGAATTGTAGAATAAAACGTAGTTTTGAAATAGAATCACTTGTAGGAATGAATGGCATTTTTCATAGCAATCAATTTACAATAGATTTTCTACAAATAATGGGTTCTGAGCACCGAGGGCCGACTTTGATGAAAGTGGGCCCTTCGTGGTGGCCCACAAATTAATTGGAATGGATTTTTCTCCCCTAAATGTCTGATGGTGTGAATCATTAATTTGTCCCGCCTGGAATTGAAACATTCACTTCGATAGGTCCTTGGTAGTGTTTTCCCCCCCTTTTTATACTTTTTTAAAATAATGGTGTGCAAAAGGTGCTCTCATTTCAATGGTCTCATTTTTGGGGCCAAAAAAAATGGGTTGTGAGCACCGAGGGCCGGCTTTGGTGAAAGTGGACCCTTGGTGGTGGCCCACAAATTAATTAAAATGAAATTGTCCCCTCCCCCTTTTTTTTAATTTTAAAAAAAAATAATGGTGTGCAATAAGCAAATTGTTCCCCCTAAATGTCTAATGGTGTTCAAATCATTAATTTGTCCCGCCTGGAATTGAAACATTCAATTCGATAGGTCCCCGGTAGTGTTTCCCTCCCCCTTTTTATTTTTCTTTAAAATAACGGTGTGCAAAAGGCGCTCGTATTTCAATGGTCTCATTTCGTGGGCCCAAAAAAATGGGTAATGGGTTGTGAGCACCGAGGGCCGTCCTTGATGAAAGCGGGCCCTTGGTGGTGGCCCACAAATTAATTGGAATGAAAATTGTTCCCCCCCCTTTTTATTTATTTTCTCGAATATCGGTGTGCAATAGGAGAATTGTTCCCCCTAAATGTCTAATGGTGTGAATCATTCATTTGTCCCACCTAGAATTGAAACATTCAATTTGATAGGTCCCTGGTAGTGTTTCCCTCCCCCTTTCATTTTTCTTTAAAATAACGGTGTGCAAAAGGTGCTCGTATTTCAATGGTCTCATTTTGGGGGCCGAAAAAAATACGTTGTGAGCACCAAAGACCGGCTTTGATGAAGCGGGCCCTTGGTGGTGACTCCCAAATTAATTGGAATGAAATTGTTCTCCCTCCCTTTTTATTTTTTTTCTCAAATATCGGTGTGCAATAGGCAAATTGTTCGCCCTTAATTTGGTGATGGTGTGAATCATTAATTTGTTTTGCGTGGAATTAGGACATTCACTTCTATAGGCCGCAGTATTGTTCCCCACCTTTTTTTTGGAGAC